>WBNM01001945.1:27711-159973 GCA_013399055.1 Ramphastos sulfuratus
TTTTTTTTTTTTTTTTTTTTTTTTTTTTTTTTTGCTTTCAAGGCCAATGCTGTATCAGGCCATCTGTTGTACGAGTTAATGGCTTTCCTTATTTTGAGGTGCAGCCAACCAAGTCATCATCCTCTGAGGGCTTTGGCTCTGGCATTAGTAAACCATAGTTTATTAACAAACTTTCGTCCGCTTTTTTCGTTGTTGTTGGTTTTTTATCCCCTTACTCAAATAACTGAGGTTCAGTATAAGGCAGTTTTGCAGACAAAAGGAGCTCTGACGTGTGGAATTATTTTTATTTGTTATGCAAAGAGCCTGTGCCGACAGAG
Organism: Ramphastos sulfuratus; assembly: GCA_013399055.1. NCBI lineage: Eukaryota > Metazoa > Chordata > Aves > Piciformes > Ramphastidae > Ramphastos > Ramphastos sulfuratus. Next base: position 28,029 of record WBNM01001945.1, read on the forward strand.
CTGAGGGCTCTGCTGGTGTGGCAGGCGGCCATGGGCTGCAGCCTCTGGTCTTGCATTGGTCCAGCTCTTGCTTAAACAAACACCCCCGACCTTCTTGGTTTCTGCTAGGCAAGCAGGCACGAGTGAACTGAATTGCTCTAGAATCTGAAAAAATAGGTGCTAAGAGGAGATCAAATAGGCAAAGTCAGAAAGTATGTATACTTGCTTTTGAAAACACAATAAGGAGAATGCTTCCCTTTTGCTTTAATGTGGCATCTCTCCTCCTAAGAACATTTGTTACAGCTTTGACACAAACACTTACAAAAACGCCCCACAAAAAAACAAAACCCCTGAAACAAGCAAAACAACACAAGAACAAAATTTTATATTGGCCGTGTGTTATCTGGTGACATGCAGTCTTCTTGGCAGAATTATTTAGCTTGACTATAAACTAAAAAAGAAATCCACATACTACCTGGTTTTTGTTTCATAGGATTCTGTAATTTTTTATGCCCGAGACTCCTTGTATTTGAAAAACCTTTTTGCTAGAAAAACAGGTTTGTAATTTTTTTTTTAATCCTTTTGCATACATTTGCACCTATATCCTACTTATGTCTGCGGTCATTTGTGATCTGTAAGAATTGCAAAGAGCCTGGAGAGGATCAGAACTTTCTCTTCGTAAAACCATCTATCTCGTTTCAACAAACTGAGAGCACTTTGCAGTTCTTCCTGTGCAAGGGAGCTGCAGAGTCCTTTATTCCCATATTTCCATCTGTCTTGCATTGCACTGAGTTCAGTGAGGAGGCAGTGTGACCTTCAGGCCGTGTAGTTATGCTGTGGCAGCTCAGGACAGGCTGCCCAGACTCGGTGATGTGAGGCAGTGTTGGATTGACAGGTTCTAGCTCTCTGCTGCTACAGAGAACAGTGTTAAATGCTACTGTTCGAAAAATACAAGCTCGAGTGTATTTTTTGTCCTCAAAAGTAGCTTTCTAATGGAAGCAGTGGAACTGGTTGCTCTGATCTTTTGGATTGCTAGGCTAAAAAGATGAAGCCTCCTTTGGTTTTGATGTGGTGTTCTTTTTGTTTGTTTTGTTTGCTCGTTTGTGCTGGTGACCTTTATCTGCACTACTTTAAGTCTTTATCTTTCTAGAAGGTGGGCGAGCAGATTTGTGCAGTGAGAACTCGACAGAGCCATCTTCAAAGGAATTTACCTGTCTTAGCTGGTTTTGATGTGATTTTTCTAAAAGTTAGAGCAAATAGAGCTATCTGGGAGAGAAATCTGTCTGACTGTGCCAGAGCTTAGCAGTAGTGGGGCTTGAAGAGTTCCTTCAGGCTGTATATTTCGAAGTCTTCACAGAGCAGTTCTGGCTTTGTGCAGCCTAGCAAGCAGACTGAACTTTTACAGCTGGTGAGACCAGTAAAATGAAGGTAACTGTTCTAAACAGCCTTCTAAAGTTAAGATTTCAGGGTGATAGAAATGCACATTTTAAAAAATTGTGCCACTCACCTTTTGTGGTCTTTTGTGAAAGGTTTTGCCTGCAAATAGGTTGCAGTAAAGCTGCTCTTGGCATTGGATGCCAGATTTCTTCAGGCTCTATGCATCAAGCAATGGGCTACAAATGTGGACATAAAAAATAAATAGTGTGACATAGTGAAAGTCGTTTAGAGAGCCTATCAGAGGATGTTTATAGAATGAGAGATAAATAGTGAACTTCCGTGCTCCCCCCTACTGCAGTTAAGGGCATTGTTTGCCTAAAGCTGCTGGAATTTGGTCATTCTAATGATTTTTTTTATTTGTGTTTGTACAGCAGTTATGCATGTACGTCAGGGCCAAAAAGAAAAAAATCTCAAATGAAGACTATCTTTGCTCTAAATAACTGTACCCTTTGTGCTCATGCTGCTGATGTGCATTTGTACTCTCAACCCTAGAAACTGAAAATCAGGAGTGAGTTGAGGACAACACCCAGCTGTAGCCTGAGGGTCTAGGTGTGTGGTGGAGCTGTAGCTGTTGGTCTCAGAGCTGTAGGAAGCAAATGGTAACTCCAGGCAATTGGATGACAGAGCTGCTAGGAGCAGCTGGTGGCATGAGGCTGGTTAAAGGACAGATGAATTCTGAATCCCTTGTACCAAGGTGATGTTAGAAACTGATGATTTCGTAGAATGGTTTGGGTTGGAAGGGACCTTAAAGACCATGTATTTTCAACCCCCACTACAATGAGCAGGGACACCTTCTACTAGACAAGTTGCTCAAGGTCCCATCCAGCCTGGTTTTGAACATTTCCAGAGTTGGTGCTTCCATAGAATCTCTGGGCAACCTGTTCCAGTGCTTCATCACCCTCATGGTGAAGGATTTCTTCCTCATGTCTAATCTAAATAGAGTTTCTTCCACTTCAAAGCTGTTATCCCTCATCATGTTGCTACATGCCTTTGCAAAAAGTCCCTCTCCAGCTATTGCATAGCCCCCTTCAGATACTGGAAGGCTGCTATTGGGATCTCCCTGGAGATTGGACATCTTCCTGGATTTGGACAAAAAGAAGAGAAACAAATTAGGATGGACTTCTTTCAGGTATAGGAGCAGGATGTTTTTCAGAAAGAGCAGTAGGATGGGGAACCTGTCCCTGCAGGATGGTGAAGAAAGGTGACTGATTGTCATCATGGATCAACAGGAAGAAATGGGTGAAATTGGGTAAGTGATAGGGGAAAACACATAGGGCTAACCTTATTTGAAAGAGTGATTGTGTTTGGTTAGGGATACTTGTGTGTGAGCTTTCAAATAGTACGGTGGTTTTGGAGAACAGGCCTTGAGATGAAGGCCACAGAGAAGGAGAATCCTTTGTAAACTTCAGATGGCAAACCATAGCAGGTTGATACAGAAAGTATCTGATCTTAGAGTTGACTTAAAAAAACCTAACAAAGATAAGGAAAAAAGAAACCCTCATTTTGGATGAAAGGAAGGGACAGCCACTAATAGGTAATAGGTGAACTTGGAAAATACTGACTCTTGTCTCCAGTTTCATAAGGTGATGTGAGTTTTGAGGGCTGATGCAATGCTGCACAGCTGATCTAGCCTGTTCAGTGTCCCAGTTTGGTGTCACAACCTTCTTTTGCATCTTGTGTCGTTTCACAATAGATTCTTAAGGGGCAAGAAATGAACGCGTAGTTTCTGCTGTCTTTGACTGTTAGATCTAAGCTTTAGTCATAACTCTGAGCTGCAGCTTGCTGTGTTGTTCAGTAGTGTGTAAGAAACGTTTACCTGCAAGAATGACTTTGCTTAAATGGCTATACTTGATTTTAATGCTTTTCATCTCTTGGCCATTTTCCTCTGACTGGTATTTTGGGCATGTTTTTTGTGTGTTTCCTCTAAATGAGGGGGTGCCACATACATTCCTTTTTGATGCTGCTGTTTATAAACATTCAATGTTACATTGTATATATTACAAACACCTATTTTAAAGGAAGAAAACCAAGTAAAGTCATAGAGTGTCTTTAAAAAATGATGGCATCCAAATTTAAAAACTTTATTTTGCTGTTCTGAATGTGTATGTTCCTCTTGCAAAATTAGTGTTGATAGCATAACCACAGGTTGGGGCTGTCAGAAACCCTTAGGAGTTGCATACTTGAAGCAGTACTACAAAATTAATTTGTTTTTCAAGAGTAGATTATGTAGAGAGATTTATGGAGGTAAACCAAACAATCCAGCACTTAGGCCTCTGTCTTGCCTTGGTACTTGCACCCATGTAACTACTTCAGTGATGCAAATTTTCATATAAAGTGAATGATGGTGAGGTACTGTGAAAAGGGGAGTTGAGCATTGTGTCCTTGGGAAAATGTAAGCCGAAGAAGCTTTTTTTTTATTGCAGGAGTTAGATGTCTAACTTGTTGATCGATTGGGGGTTTTAACCAATCCACTTCCTTATGTCAAAATGGCTGATATTCCTTCAAAGGCAGGTGTTAAGTCTTGAGATGCTGACATTCTAAATACTGTCAGTGGAAGGCAGGTGCCTTCTCTCTTCTAGTGAGCCATGGCATGGTTTAGTTGAGAACGCTGTGGTTCAGTCACGTAAAGGGAAAGGTAATTAAATGACTTTTAACTTTTGAGTATTTGATACATCCTCAGAGCTTTGCGTTTTGTTCTGGTCTTTTTCACTGAACTAATGAGCAAAATTAGGCCTTGTTAATTACACAGATCAAAAGGAAATAAAAGCCAAAAACCTATGTTTGCTGTCTTGATTCTTAAGCCTGTTGTGGAGAACACTACAGTGAGGTACAGAAGAAATAAAACAGTTACTTTGTGTGATTTTATTTTCAGTCCTGTCATTTAGCCATCTACAGTTTTGGGTGGCATATGTGCCTTTGACTTCTACCTCCAAGTGTATAGATGTGCTTGTCACCACGTGCCACCTGTGTGAGTGGCATTAGACTGCAACCACAGTTGACTATCTAAACCAGAACACTAAGTACTTTCTGTTGCCTCAAATTTTGGACTGCAAACTGACATTGCCTTGTCAAAGACAAACACTAGAGTGTGGTGCATGCTGTAGACCCGTGTACTGTGTAGTGGTGTTTACTGGGCTGTGGTGTTACATAAGAGCAGAATATTTAAGGTCATTTGGATCAGTGGTATTCCTCTTGGTGTGAAGGGCATCTGTCTTACTGGTATCTGCCTTTTAAAGAGGAAAAGCACCCTTGGTCAGCCTGGTGCCTCATCAGAAAAGGACTGCAGCATGATAATTCCCTTGGCTTCTGCTGTGTGCCCAGTAAATAGCAGGGCATAGAGTGATCAGGAGAGCATCTTAGATATACACCGTGTACATAGGGCTCTAATTAAAGGCATTTTTCCTAGGGTTTTTGTACTTCTTTGAGGAAATCTGTGTCAAAAGGAAAGTGGTGCCAGAGTTGCACACTGACTGCTTGACAGTGAGAGGAAAAGTCCCTTTTGCATGTTGCTGTAGTTGTGTTGATCCAGTTTGCTGCAGATCTATTACAAGATGATGTAGGCTGTAGGACTTGGCTTAGAGAGTGGTTGTTGAGTGTAATCTGTGAAGCAGCCATTGAAGTTTGATGCAGGTTTCTCTGTGGTAGCTTCTTTAGTCCTTAGTTCTGCAAAATTGAGTTTTGCCCCAGTGTAGGTTTATTATATTACCAAAAGACAAGTGTTCTGTGAGAAGGCAGAGCTTGTATGGCTCACTGTGGGTAGAATAGGTAAAATGAGGTGATCTAGGTATATGATGTTGGCTGGTAAATTCTGTCCAGAATAGGTAGAAAACCTGTTTCACTTAACTCAGGTCCTTGGGAGAGCAAGTGGAGCTGAGGCTGTGTTCAGAACATCTTCTGTACAGATCCTTGTTTGTTTTTTACAACTTTTTTTACTGGAAAGCTACTTAAAACTCAAGCTATGTATTTCTGATTAAGAACCTTTCAAACTGTCTTCCCTTAAATTTTCTAGGGACTTGGGGATTACTCTCATCCAAATACATTACTGTCCTCAACAGCAGAAGCAACGCTAAGCCCAGTAAGCACTGTGTACTCTTTGTAATTCATAGACTGTCTCCCCAGAGCCTTCATTCCTCCCCTTGGAGAGAGAGTTCACAGGTCTGAACTGAAGAAGAAAGGACAAGAAAACTTTCTCTTGTTTATAGGCTTTTGTACGGAGGAGCTTAACTCTGAGAGATTTTATCAGTGTCCATTCAGAGACAGGGACACATTTCATTATAGGGAGACTGTTCTGTGGGTTTGAGGTGTGGCATGGCTTTGCCTCCTCTCTCATGAAAAAGGGTGCATCTTTAATGGTTTGAGTTTTTATCTTTTGGGGTTTGGGTTTGTTGTTTTCGGTTTTGTTTTGTTTTTTTGTTTTGTTTTGTTTTTTGTTTTTTGTTTGTTTTTTTTTTTCCAGTGCAGCTTTTAAGAAAATCTGTCTTTGCTAATCTGTTTGTTCCTTTTTGATGGGCTTACTGCGAGGAGTGGCTATGCTGAATTCATGCAAGAGACTTTATGGGATGGGACTTTGTCAATCCAAGATTTGGGAATCTTGGGCAATCATAACGGTTTGTACAACAGTTTGGTTATGCCTCACAGCATAACACTGAGAATTAATCTTTTGGAGTGAATCGATCACTCCTCTGTGGAAATTGATGCACATGTGGATTGTATAGAAATTAATTCCCTTTGAAATAGGGGATGGAGGGAGCTGGTGATATCTTTGCACCACTTTAATATCTTGTTTCTTTTTAGGCAGTTCCTTGTAGCTGTGGTAGATTCATGCAAGGTATCCGTAGTTTTGTGCCATTAAAATGTTCAAACACTTGTAATTTGAAAGGAAATGCCTTAAGGCTTTCAGTTGGTACATATAACTGCTTCAACTTCCTACAATGGCTTGAGTTTTAATTAAACACTCTGCCCTTGATTGAGAGTATTTCTGTACATCTATCTGTATATCAGATTATCGTGCTTGATTGCATGGAATAGTTGTGCTTTATTCCTAGTAACCATGGAAGAACAGTCAGAATGACCTCTGTTTCAAGAGACTTTTGTGTTGAAATATTTAAAGGAGAAATAATAAATAGCAATTACCACATTGTACTATAATGCATTAAGCTGCAACTGTTACCCTTGTTCTGCACAGAACCAAGAAAAGGTTTAGCAGGGTTGAGTCTTTGTCTTTTAAAAATGATCTGTAAATTGTGCACACCTCGCAATTTCCTTTCAATGCAAGCGCTCAGCTGAGGTGGGTGGGAGAGTCAGTGTCCTTGTTTTGGTTTTGTTTTCATATGTTTTAAAACATGAATGCAAATACATAGGTTTCTTGTCCTCTGCCTGTACACATCCCACATGTCCAGTGTTGCACTACCACTGACTCACCCTTCCAAAAGTCAGCACAGCATAAGAAACCCAGTTTGGTCCACTGTACTCCTGAGGAACTCCTCTGAGAGCCAAGACACATGCATGAGCTGCTTGAACAATCACTTCCTCAGAGAACACATGGGTTGTAATTTTCCACCACAGTGTCAGCCTTTGCTTTGTGGGACCATGAGTGGTAAGTCCTAGTTTTCTGTTTCTCTGTTTCAGTATGTATGACCAACTGCCCTACGCTGATTGTCATGGTGGGTCTCCCAGCAAGAGGAAAAACCTATATCTCGAAGAAGCTGACACGCTATTTAAATTGGATTGGAGTGCCTACAAAAGGTGCTGGATTTGCTTTTCTTTATATCACGAGGACAGGGCAGATGTTATGTATTTTATGAACCTAATTCTCAGTAATTTTATTGCCAAGTTTAACAATCCTGCCTTAACTTATTTTGCAGCAGTAGTATACACAAGTTCTCAGTTCTCTTTAGATGTTAATTAATGAAATTCTGGTGACTGTTTATTTACTTCCTTGTTCTGACAGTTACTTTAATCAGCTTTTTGCCGTTGCCCCATAACACTTTGGTTCTTCAGCTGTCCTCTTGGGTTGTGTGTCTTTTTAATTTTTTTTTTTGTTTGAGTTTTTCTGCTTCCCTGTCTTTATATGGGTGAAAGGGAATCTCATTTACAAGTGGACAAGCAGTCAGCACTTCTGGGTGAAAGGTCTGACTTCTCCATCTTCTCTGAAGTTTGTGCAACATTTTTCTGTGCAACTCTATGCTTAACTGAATTTGTGAAATAAGTTACAGCTTTTTGAATATTAAGTGCCCAAAGACCTGAGGCAGCCACTTGTTATCACACTCTTCAGGACATTTCATGTGTTTTTGGAATGGGGAATGACATCTCAGATTGGCTGTGCCAAGGACCTTGCTGCCCTATCTCATTCCTGAGCTGCTGTGGTATCTTGTGGGCCCAGATCAACATGTAAACATGACCTAAGTCCATTTGAGGCCCTGAGCAGCCATTTCCCTCGCCTTCTCTCTCTGTGTAGATGGAAAAGATAGACTTGGTATTCTGTGTTTCTGTGTCTGGTAGTTTTATAGTTTTGACTAGTTAATCATTTAAGTAGCATTAAACATAATAGACCATATTGAAGTGTAGACTTGTGGCTGGATATTCAGAGATGTATTTCCTAGTCGCTCTAAAAAGCCAAGATGAAGGTTTAAACTGCCTTTAATTTCTAGGGTATAGCTTTCTGAGTTGATGTTTTCTTAAGCTCTTAGAAACCCGTCTAATATACTTTATTTAGATGAGATGTTATGGAGGATGTTACATTGTCTGAGTATGAGAATTTATGGGATTTAAATTATCGCTTGAGTTTTGACACTTTTCACAAAGTATAACCATTGTGATGAACAGTATCACATATTTAAGGACTTATTTTTATCCATTAAGCTGAAACAGAATACCAGTCTAAATAGGTTAGCCTGTATCCGAGCTGATAAAAGGCATGTGATGTAAATATGCTTGTGTGTGAGATATACATCTAACCTACACTTAATGTATGTCTGGTATGTATATATGTCAGTGCGTGGAGTGTTTTGCTATGTGAACCTTGAAGAGCAAAAATCCAGTTTTGGACAACAAATAACATACTGTCCATATATAGCTCAGACTTGGTTGAATATATTCCCAAATACAGTAAAATAGATATAGGTCATCTACTTCAGTTAGAGAAAAGCAGCATAACAGAAAATATGTGCCCTTGTGCTGAATAAAAATGAGTTAAAGTGTTGCTGCCTAATTTTACTAAAATATGGAACACAAACCTACTGTATAGCTTGCTGGTTATGGTTTGTGTTGGAAAGGGTCACTTGGGATTTTCTTAGGAAACTACAGAACGTTCCTGTTGCTTTGTGTCATCAATGATGCAATTTTACTGAAGCTGAAATTGATTTAAAGTAACTTACAGGCTGAGGGAATAGGTGATACCTTGCCTAGTGCTTCTGGTTGACTGAGGCTGGCTGAATCAATATATGAGTATTGAGTAGCTCTAACATCTGTTACCCCTCATCTCTTAATGTCTTGAAACTAGCATGTGCTCAATCCACTAAGTGTTCTTATTCTCTGAGACAGATGGTTACAATTATGAGGTTACATAAACCAGAGAAAATGCCATCTTTTCGTGTAACACACATTAACCAAGCTGGTGAGTTCAAGAATAGAAGGTGGTGGTAAATAGCCCAGGGTTGATGTTAGCTGAATCCTTGCAGCCATCGGTTTTGTTTTTTATTCCTTCCAAAATCCTCTGTTTAAAATGTGAAATGATGAAAAATACAAAGGACTTTTGTCTGGGCTTTTTGAAGGAAATGAGGTCAGTTAGATGCATGAATAGAATTGTGTCGCAATGTAGTTTTTAGATGCTAAACTTGGTGAAGCTTTTTGAATAGTTTTGGCTGCATGGAGGTTGTGATAGCAGTTAGCTTTGTGAAACTTTTTCCACAGGGTGGATGCTGCTAGTAAGGTCTGAAGATAGTCCCACTAGATAGCACTTTCTCCTTTGCCCTGTAGTGCCCTTCTGTAGTAGCTATTCTTTCTTATGAAATTTCATATTTTGTTTTTTAAGAGCTATTGCCTGACAACACCATTATGTTCTGAACTTCTTGCACCTTCTGTTTCTCTTAGAATGAACCATCTTTTCATGTAGCTAGTTCGACCAAATCATCAAACCTGTCACAGAAGAACCCACATTGTACTATAATCTGAGTTTTGCTGTCAGCCATCAAAAAAATCCCAAAATATTAACATTATTGAATTCAACCAAAACCTAATTTTTGGGGAGTGTAAATAATACTTACTTCTTTACCTCTGCCTCCAATCCCAGCAGCAGCTAATGGTTGAGCTCTTTTATCCTGTCTCATTATTAATTACAGCTTAGCAATTGTCTGTTATTTTTTTATTTTCTTTTCAGAAATGAAGTCTGGCAAGTAGTTACCCTTTGGCAACTTCTCAAACAGAGTACTTCAGTTTGATCTAATGTTTTTTTGTTTTTTTTTTTTTTAAAAAGTGCTTTGCAGCTCACAGAGAAAACATATAGGTTAGAAGCAAATTAAACATTAATTGCACTTCAGAGAGCCACTTTCAGAGATGTCAAATGAAGGTAATTAGAGTACAGTGTTATTGTCTGCTGTGTAGTAAAACAGAGTGCCTAGTCCTAATCCCGTATCCAATGTTGTGACAGGTGTATGGCTATAGACCATAGGGACCTTTGCCCAGGTAAGGAGTAGTTTCCTTTGGCCACTGTTAAAAGATCACAGTAAGATTATATTCAGCATGTACACAGATTTTTTTTTTTTTTTTTTTTTTCCCTGTTGTTCAGGCAAACTGGTAGACAGAGGCACAGCGTTATGGCCAAGTGACTCCACTGAAGCTACCTCCAGCCTGTATGCACTTTGGCCATTTCCATGATTATTTGTTGTCTTTATAGTTAAAACCAAACAAACCTCCTAAAACACAAGAAGTGTGATTAAAAAGTAGGATGTGTTGGCTGTGCACATGCTAAATTATTTTTGTCCTTGCAGATAGCTTGGTTGCAAAGCTGTCATGTTTGTCCTTTTCACATGGATATTGTCAGTTCCCAGTAATACTTGCTGTTTTCTTGGCAGAATTTAATGTTGGTCAGTATCGTCGAAATCTGGTGAAAAAGTATAAATCTTTTGAATTCTTCCTGCCTAACAATGAAGAAGGATTGAAAATCAGAAAGTAAGTTTTTAATGTGTTTAGCTGAACTATGCTAATTGTGTAAAAATGGTATCCTGTGTAATTTGCTCTTAAAGACTGTTTTAAGTTGTATTTTTATATGCGCATGGTGACCCTTAAGAGACTGCAGCATGAGATGACAAGGAAAGGAAATTCTGGAGAAGGTGGAGAAGTTGTTTATTTAGGCTGCTTAAAATTTGAGCTATTTGCTTCATCTCAAGCATCGAAAATGCAGAGAAGGTAAATATTTGATTCTTTTGCACCTTTCAGCAGGCTGTGACTGCTGTTATCCTGCAGATATTCCAGGATATTGTCACTCTAGGCAGCTTTTCCAAGTGGCTATTATTTTTCTTGCCTTTTTTTGGGTAAGGTATCAGCTCATAGATGTGACTTTTTCTACTAATTCCTGAAATTCCTAAAGAGATAACTCCTAAAGAGCTTTTGTGTGGATCATAAAGAAGAAGAAGGCAAAACAAAACCACTAACTGCTTTCCTTGTTGGTTTGTGTACTGCAATTCTTCATCTGGAGTACTTCGAATGTATTTGTCATTATCCATTCAAATGAGCAGAAGTGGGGCACTATTGTTCTGTTACTGAAACTGTTTTTTTGGCCACAGTGCAAGTGCTTTGTGTAGTCACTCAGTGGACTGTGTCAAAAAATGGCCACGTTTTGCTAATGCAAAGCAAGGTGAGCACTTTGCATTTACACAGATGTGTGAACATCTGTGCCCAGATGAAGCACACGATTCTCCCTTCTTGTCTGGAAAGAGGCTGTACTTTAATGTAGAGGAAAGGCCTTGAGAAGAAAGTGTAGATGAAGAGAAGGTCAGAGCAAGAGGGAACTGCCTCTTTTTGTAAGATCTCCTGTAAAGAAAGTCAGATGAATCTTGGTTTCCTTCACCGTTTGTTGTCTTTTTTAGTGCATTTAGGGAAAACTGAAGAATGTGCAGTATGAATTAAATGAGAACAGAAGATTTAGAGGAACAGAAATGCAAATTGTGTAGGCTATTTAAAATGCGGTGCATTTTGTTCTTAAATGCTTCAGCTCAAGCATCAAACATGTCTGGACTTTCCTTCTGTCTGGGCTTCACGTTGAGGCTGTCTCTCTGCTTGTCCTCTCTCTTGCCCATCCCCTTCAGTAGCAGTTGCTAATGTCCAGGGAGGAAAACCTGTGTAAGAGCCTCCTAATCCTTTAGGATCAAAGAGTAGATATGAAGTACATTATCCTTGCAAGTCTGCCTTTGGGTTAGAGGACAAGCCAAACCTTTTAACGTGCCTCTGTGTCACCTATCAGACTAAATGGTGAGTAATATAACATGAAATGGGCTGTGGGAGCTAGTCTGCCTCATTAGCAATGAGTAAAGAGAGTTTATATTTATTTAGTGAAGACTTGACTGTTGATTCTCAATTTCTGGCACCTATTAACCATGCTAATGTGGAAATGCTGTCAAAATTGAAAAGCTTTCGTTTTTCTTTTAAGATAAAGCTGTGCATGTAGAATATGGTAAATGTAAGAGAAGAGTTACACATTTCAGTCTGAAAGTCAAAACAGAGAAAATGCATAGAAGGGCTGTTGAAATGGACAGGTTTTTATGTTTTATGCAAAAGAAGACTGCACTTAGTGGAATTAAGTGAGACTTTGCTCTACTAATGAGTAAATCGTATACAATGGTAATGTTGCCCTCCAGTATTACTTAGGTGTTAGAAATCATAATAGATTTTGAAGATGATACTAAATGCTGGGGAAATAGGAAAGTTGGAAATTAATTTATTCATGTCTAGATTTAACACAAATGTAAAATGTTTAGGGACAGTTTTTTTTGGTGTTCGTGTCCTCAAGGGTCTCCAGTACCAATTACATTATGCTGGTGGCTACAGTGGGATGTTATTTTCATGTTTCTCCTTAATATTTGTGCTAAGTTTTTTCTTGCTCTGTCTTTTAACAGATTTGTTTTGACAAGCAATTTTAGCACAATACTTCAAAAGGCCAGTAGATTAGTGAAAAATAATTGTCTGTCCACTTTAACTGAGAGTCACAAGATAAAAGTCTGAAGTTAATGATTTTTTATTTCCCCCACCCCCACCTCCAGAATCAGATTAAGCAGCAAATATCTAAGAATAGGTAATTGGGAAAAGAGTGCAATTGCAGGAATGATTCAGCAATATTACCTCAGATCAGTGAAAGTTTATCCTGGTCAGCAGTTGGTATTCTGTGGTGATGTGTAGCTGTATCAGTTGCACAAGGAAGCACTGGACTGGTCTTTTTTTTGGGCAGATGGCCACGATCATATTTCCTTGGTTGACCTCTGTTAGTTTTCCCCATGTTTTCCTGAGTGGCTAATTTAAAAATAGGCATTTTGAAAGAGATTATCTAACATTGGCAGGGTGCTATGATTGGTGCATTAATAAAATGACTCGAACTAGCATTTGAGTTTCACTCTCTTTCATTTTTAAGACAGTGTGCCTTAGCAGCGCTGAATGATGTCCGACAGTACCTCAGTGAAGAAAACGGGCATGTGGCTGTAAGTCTCTTGTTGGACACATGTTCTTGAGATACTTCCCTACAAAACAGCGTGTGTCTGCTAGATAATCACAGAATGACAGAAACATGAATGTTGGAAAAGACCCTCAGCATCACCAAGTCAAATCGATACCGCTACTCTAAAAAGTTCACCCCTAAACCATATCCACCACTGACTCCACCACCTCCCTGGGCAGCCCATTCCAGTGCCTGACCACTTTCTGTGAAAATTTCTTTTCCTAATGTCTGGTCTAAACCTACCTAGTTGCAGCTTGAGGCCATTTCCTCTTGTTCTATCACTGATTACTTCTGAGAAGAGACCAGCAACAGCTCTCCACAACATCCCTTCAGGAAGCTGTAGAGCGTGAGGTCTTCTCTCAGCCTCCTCTCTTTGAAACTAAACAGCCCCAGCTCCTTCAGTCACTCTTCGTAAGATTTATTCACCAGGCCTTTCACCGGCTTTGTTGCCCTCCTCTGTACCTGCTTCAGTACCCTCCAGTACATCTCTATTGTAATGAGGTGCCCAAAACTGAACACAGTACTCGATGTGTGACCTCACCAGAGCTGAGTACAAGGGAACAATCATCTCCCTATCCCCTGCTGGACAGGGGGACAACCTGAGTAGTTCAGTAACACTCACTGTATTGGATTTTTTTATCTTTGAGAGGTTCAAGTTCTGCCTTGATGCCGCAGTGAAAGAAGCACTTAAGTTCAGGGTGGTGATGCTTTATTGAGGAACCACTTTGGTAATTTGAGGTGTTAACTGAGCAATAGGTAATGCCGAGATAAATGTCTCTCTTCTCTCCACCTTATATAATGCACTGTTAAACACATCTGTTTTGTTTACACTTGTGTTTCTGTTGGATAGTTTTGCATTTCAAGTGAAGGATAGAAACTTACTGTACATTACTGAATGTTGCTTGGCAGTTGTGCTACTGGCATGAGAAAGCAGGAAAAAACTCAAGCAAATTGCTGCATAACTGAGTATTTAGTAAAGGGATGCAGCACATCAGCTCTTCAACTATTGATGTCGTGTATTCATAGTAATTTGCATTAACATTGTTTTCCTTAAGACTGCTGACAAAACTCTGATTTCATTAACTAACCAGTGAAAAGCATTAACTGTAGCTTCTGCTGGGGGCACGAAGTCAACTTTATACTTCAGCAAACTTCATATTTCAGTAAAACTCTTGTGTTCAGGGATAAATGTAAGTTCTTAGAAAAATACATATCTTGTGATTGGCAGGATTTTACAAGTCTTCGGGTCTTCCGCCCTTTAAAAGCTTTACAGTTGCATTTTGAATACCATATTGATTGCAGCATGTTTTGTGTGTAGAATAACTCCACTAAAGTAATATATCTTAGAATTTAATGCTGATATGGACAAGATTCTGTCCTGTATTACGTGTTAAGCTGAAATTTTGATTATTTATTTCAACTACTGTTCCGTAAGTAGTGCTTTAAAAATACTTGTTATTATTTAGAAAATCATGTGTGTAAAGTAGGAATGTCTGTTAGGTGTGTTGAGATAGCAGGGTAGATGGAAGGGGAAGTGTTTTCATTGCTTCCCTTCACGTTGAGGGACTTTGACCCCTTATTTTTGTTGTTGCTAACAGTACTTTGCACAGGCTGCCGTGCTTGTTTAATTCCTCTATCTGCCCCCATTATTATTCATAGGTCTTTGATGCTACAAACACAACTCGAGAACGCAGAGAAACTATTTACAAATTCAGTGAAGAAAATGGATATAAGGTGAGTCAAAAGCAAAGGAGTTCTGAGCTAACAGTGATAGTTTTGCCCTTACCTGTAGTCTGAGTTAAGTGCACCAACGTAAGTGACATCTTCCCTAGATGTTTAGTTGGTAGTGCATTTTGTGTTCTCAAGCACTGTTTGTGATTAAACGTCACCCAATCCTCATTTTCCTCATCTTTAATGTTCATACTTTTTGGAGCTAATCTCACTTTATGCTCTAGCTTCAGGTCTGTCATCCTGGACCCAAAGTTCTGAATGCACTGTCAGCAAGAACTATTTAAAATATGGATCTCGGTGCAGTTTGGATTTGTGCTGCAGAACCATGTAGGGAATTCTGCCTTAGTTCTGTACAAACGAAAAGCTTTCTGTGGCTTTCTGCCTTCTGTTTAGGGTCGGTTTGCATTTAGCTGTTTTCCAGTAATATGTACTTTGCTCTAAACTTGTATCTTCATAAACCTGTAAGGCAACAAAACACAAACCTCTTTTGAAGTGAAGCTGCTTCATTAGTTGAAAGACTTCTAAATTATTATTTCAGAAGCATTAGTTATTATTTGTGTACCTAAACTGGCATCCTCTGCATTTATTTCTTCCTCTTCCATTCTGTGTTTTCATGCTGCAGTGTTTTCCCACTTATAAGCATTTTTGGGGGAAAGAATATAGAGCATGATGCCAACAATTCCTGATAAGAGAGTCTGGAGAAACATAAGTAAATGGAATGAAGTTTAACTTGTGGCTCCATTTAAAAAGGGGAAGTGGGCAACATTCTGCTCATGATTGTTCATCTTCAGAGGTGTTTTAATGTGTTTTTTCTTCTTTCTTCCTTCTGTATATGTAATTTCCCACTTGGACTGAAGACCTTTTTTGTTGAATCAGTATGTGTAGATCCAGAGGTCATTGCTGCAAATATTGTGGTGAGTATAGGCAAGTTTGCTTTAACTGCTTTAAGTCAAGGGGTTTAATGCAGCTCATTATTCTTAGAAGTACATTGTAAGAGCTTACAACAGCAAAAAATGCTAGCTCCCTTTTAATGAAACACTTCTGATTGATATGTATCCCAGCTCAGAAGTTGAGTTTTATGGAGAATAGCTCTTTTTGGCTTGCACGTATTTTAATTAACTTCCAGCAAATAAGTTTTCATGTTGTGTTCCCCCCGCTTCCTATTTCTTTAAAGTTTAATTAAAAAGGGAAAGAAACTTAGGTACTACTCTTCTGTTTTTATTTAAACAGCAAGTGAAGCTGGGTAGTCCTGACTACGTTGATTGTAGTAATGAAGAAGCAACAGAAGACTTCATGAAAAGAATAGAGTGCTACAAGAACTCCTACGAGACATTGGATGAAACTTTTGACAAGTAAGTGAAGAAACGATGTTGTGATCTCAGCAAGGTTGTTTTAAAACGTTTTGCTAGGGTACAGAACATCCTCATTGGGGGTTAGTGTTTTCTAGTCATGTTTTTTTGATGGCTTGAGCTGTCTTCCTTTGGCAAACCAGCGTGACTCTGGGGTGTAGCCTGGAAACTTGCTTGCTTGAGGAAAATTGTCTGAAGAGTCTACTCTGGGACAGTGTTATTTTTTATTTTCCTACTTGGAGAATGGTATGATTCTTCTGGGTTAGAACCAGTATTTGGAAATTATTCCAGACTTGCTGTAGTGGTTGGTTGTTACTTGGTTTTTGAGTCCGTTAAGACATCCTGCATGATTTGCAAGCATAACTTCACCTGTTGACGTAGCTAAGATTAATTTTGAATGCACCAGTCTTAAAAATGTGACTCCTAAATTTATTTGTCTGCGCTGGCAAATCATCCTGCGTGTGCAGGGCTGGGAGAAACTTTCTTAGCTAGACAATTTGCCCTCATGGCAAAGCATTCATCTGTTCTTCATTCACTTTCAGCATGGTGAACCATGCGAGGAGGAGCACTGTTTCTCTTGCTACCTGCCAGGGTTTCAGTGTGGGGTTTTGAGCTGCACTCGTTCCACGTGCTCCTGATTTGTCTCAGGACCAGTGCTACAGAGAAGGGTTTTAATGTAATTGAGTGTAAGCAGTCTGAGGCTGGTTCAGTCAGACCAGTTCATGCATGTAATTTCTGTGATGGTCCTAATGGTTGTGCTGGGTGAAGCAGTGTTCTTTGGAATTAATCATTACTGTCAGAGATGAGGTGATGATGCTTGCTTCTCATCACCTCCATTTGGTGGTGTTATAACTTCTCCTGTTCTATTGTGGTGTGATGTCTCAAGTACTAGAAAACAGGACTGGTTTTTTTCAGCTTATTGGACTTTTTTTCCCCTCCTTTAAAACTAGATGCTACTCTGAAATGAGTGCTTAGATGAGAAAGGATAAGCATTGAAAATTGAAATTGTATCCCCTCTTGATGCTGGGGGATGGTAGTGGTGGGACAAATTACAGTTCTGTTGGTAAACAGATGAGTGGTTGAAGAAAAAGTCTTTCTTCAGGCTAGTCCCTGGTCCTTCTGATGCTGTGGTTTCTCTGGAAGGGTTGACAGATGGGTAAAAAGTGACCTTTTGGCTTCAGGGTGTAATCAGACAGATACTTGCTGTGGGGGAGATGTTTGTAACCTGCAGAAAAATATGAAATATGTGGTATCATAAAATACCTGGATATCTTATTGAAGCTGCCACAGCTGAATGGTTCCACTGAATCCTCCTTTCAGTGGGAGGGCTGTATTTTCCCAAGAATAGGATTTGTATTTGAGACACAGAGTGCTAGTAAAGGAAACAGAAAAAGTGATGTGAACAGATCAGATGTGAAAGGAATAGAGTTCATCCTGTACCTTTTGGAGAATTGCTTTGTTTCTTTCGATTCATGCATATTTCATGGGTAATTGAGTGTTTGTTTACTGCTTTGGCTTCTTGTCCCTTTCTTTTGACATGAGAGAGAGGGTGTGGAGACTGTGGGACATGCTTGTAGAAACTAAACAGAATGTTACTTTGTTTATTTGTTTGTGAAAGGGATCTTTCTTATATTAAAATCATGGATGTTGGAAGAAGTTACCTTGTGAACAGAGTCATGGATCACATTCAGAGCCGGATTGTCTACTACCTCATGAATATCCATGTGACTCCTCGGTCAATCTACCTCTGCCGACATGGAGAAAGTGAACTCAATCTGAAAGGGAGAATAGGAGGAGATCCTGGACTGTCTGTCAGGGGGAAGGAAGTACGTACCTCCTGAACGAGTGTGACTGGGATCTGTGTGTGTCAGTGCATGTGTGCAGTTTGTAATTACAGCTTTCTTCCTCTACAGCCTTTTCTCTTAATGTGTTTAAGAAGGATTTTTTTACTTGTGTATATGAGTAGTGGAAACTGGATGCACACACTGTGTGATGATTTGGTACATGCTCTTTTGTCTGTCTGTCAGTGTGTTGGTGATTAAAATTCTTTTTTATCCTACAGCACAAAGCAGTCGTCAATTGGGTGTTGGTTTTTTAACGGTATTTTTGCAAAATCTTGACATGCTGAAATAATTGGGAAGGTTCATAAGTTAAAGCTGAAAGGAAAATTCTTGGAGGCAAAGATAGGAACTGCAGAGGACTCTTACATTCCTTGCACTCTTCTTTCTTTCTCCTGTCCCTCTTGACTTAATGGAATATGTTGTATTTCTTAGAAAAACCTTTGACAGAGCCTTTTGGAAAAGTTACAATGGATTTACAGAAGCTAGAGCTTGCGTGTTCCAAATTGAACACTGTCTGTTATCTCTAAGCCCTCATCCAGCGTCTTTGTGTTTGCTTTTTTTCAGTTTGCCAAAAGCTTGGCACAATTTATTAATGAGCAAAATATCAAAGATCTGAAAGTTTGGACCAGCCAGATGAAAAGGACAATACAGACTGCAGAAGCCTTGGGAGTGCCTTATGAGCAGTGGAAGGTTTTGAATGAGATAGATGCAGTAAGTTCTTCCTTTCCAAATGTCTAATAAGTTGCTTTGTTTGCTAGGGATGAAGGAGGTGCTTAATTTTGTAGTAATACAACTTTTCTGGAATAACAAGTGATTTAAAAGCTGGTTCTAGAGGCTGGAAAAATTGTCATGAATTCCTGTTAACAAGGCTAAATGTTTTGCCGTAGTTAATTTAGACTTAATTTGTCTTTGCCAGTAAAACACTCCCCTGTAGAAACCACCATGCTATGGCATTCTTGATTGGTGGTGATTGGAAAGAATTTTTTTGGTAGGTGAGGGTGGCTGGTAGGTAAGATACATAAGCAGATGCAACAGGTAAAATGTCATTTTACTTAGTGACCTTGCTTGACTGTATATGTGACTTCACTTACTAAGAATTTAATGCCTCCTCCTAACCACATCCAAATCCAGCTGAGTTTTTCCTGTTCATCACACCTGACAATTTTGTCTTTCAGTGTCACAGTAACAAAAATACAGCTGTTAAAGGTTATATGTGATTTTATTTAACAGTAATACCTGCTTTTGGCACTGGTGGAAATGCATGCTTTTAAATTGTTTTTATCACCTCTAGGGTGTGTGTGAAGAAATGACATATGAAGAAATACAGGAAAACTATCCGCTTGAGTTTGCACTAAGAGATCAGGACAAATACAGATACAGATACCCGAAAGGAGAGGTATGCTGGTTTTTCTGCCTCAAGATGAAGGGCTTCCTTGTCTTCTTGACTACAGGCATATGCTGGCTTTGGGAAAGAAAATATTAACTTAAAAATGGATTAAAAAGTTGTTCCTTTCTCCAAGGGAAAGCACATAGGGTACTGGCAAGGATTGAGCCCAGACCATTTAGTTTGATTCAGGGCTTGAAAAATAAACAATCGATTTGGAAAAGCTTTGATCTTGTGGGTAGCCTTTCTATGCTGGTCTTGCAGTGATAAAGCAGGAAGGATAATTGCAAGGCTCCAAACGATTGCATACACAAGCATGCTGCCAGGACCACCTTTTTCTGTAGTTTTGGATCTGTTTCACTCTGGTTTTCATGCTGGAGGTGATGACTGTTTTGCATGCAGTTCTGGCTGAAGTATTAGCAAACTCTGCAGCCACATTGGTCTTTCACTTGAATAAACTCCTTGCCTCTGGGAAAACAACTTGCTGACAGCTTTTCCAAAGCAAACCCATTACAACACAGCAATTACCAGATGGTCACAGGGCCTGGCTCTGGGTGCTGAAGGCTGAGGATTGAGGGCAGCAGGGTGGAGGAGTAATTGGGCCATCTGCTCTCTGCTGTTTGTGTCAGGAGGAAGCAAGCTCTGAGGTCCTCTTTCCTCAGCAGTCAAGAGTAATCACTGTGGGAAGAGCAGCTTGTAATAAGAGCACTGTTCTTGTGGGTGTGTGCCCTGTCCTGCTAATGAGGCAGTCACTAAACTGCTAAGTTCTCCTAATTCCTTTTAGACAAGCAGTGGTTGTTTTTCAGACTGATGCCACCCTCGAGGATGGTGACAAACATTTCTAACTCCTTCATTGCCTTGGGGTGGTTAGTTTAGCTCAGTCGTTTGTAAGAGACAGTTTCTCTAACAGGGTTTGCCCAGCTTTGCTGGAGGCCAAGCTCTCTTGCCAAGGTCTGAACCAGTCATGCCACCACCCAATGGGGCAGCCCCCATGGCTGCCTCAGGATTGGGTTATTCCCTGCCTTGCTAGTTGATGTGCCGTGTTCTCTGTGTTTGCGATGTGTGGCACATTCTGTGAGTACTGTCTTCACTGTACACGTGGAAATTCACTTCAGCAGATATATGTGATAGTCCTGCTCTTGACCTTGGCAGCAGCATTGCTGTGGGTGGTGGTGCAGAACAGATTGCAGGAGAAACCCAGCCTCCTTGCTTTGTGACTCTGGGTGGCATAGTGGCTTGCTTTGTGACTCTGGGTGGCGTAGTGGCTGCTATCACCAGGCCGTAGTTTGTTTTCAAAGGGCAGCCTGAACAAGTCAGGCTTTGTGAACTCTGTACACTGATTGTAGGCTGGGCTTCCTACTTTTTTGCTTAGAACAGAGATGTGTTTGAAGATGAGGTATAGAAAATAATGTGCAAAACTTAACCTGTATACTTTGTGGATGCTGTAAATGAAATTATAGAGATTTTGTGAAACTCCTTGATCATAGTGACTAATTTAATAAAGCTTTCCAATGAGGGAGATTTATTTTGTTATATGAATGCTCGTAGATGGTCTGGAAGACCCGAACTGTGTTCTGAAATATTGTAGCAATAGTTTTCCTTAAATTATCTGTGCACTGTTAGAACATTTAGAAAATGACTAATATGAAAGTAAGATCCACCATGTATATATACATAATGCTATTCAAAGAGCTTTCCCTTTCTAATGTGCTATGTATTTCTCCTCCCCACCCAGTCCTACGAAGATCTTGTTCAGAGACTGGAGCCAGTAATTATGGAACTTGAAAGACAGGAAAATGTGCTTGTCATATGTCACCAAGCTGTCATGCGATGTTTGCTTGCATATTTTCTTGACAAGCCTGCAGGTAAGTCATCCTTGATATTTCACAAATGGCCTGGTTTTTGAAGGTTCACTGATTAAGGTTCCAAACAGTAAATTCTAAGAGTTTCCTTTATTATCAGAGGGTGGTTGTGCTAGGCAAGTACACAAATATCATTTTTTTTGTATTTGGCCCATGCATGAAACTTGGTAGTTGATAGTTATTGATCTGCTTCACACCTGAAATACTGCAACGTTTGGGTTTTGCTCTGTTTGAGTAGCATTTCTGTTGCAAGCTAGGGAAGAATCATAGAATGGTAAGGTTGGAAGGAACCTCAAGGATCATCTAGTTCCAAACCTCTGCCATAGGCAGGGACACCTCCCACTAGTACAGGTTACTCAAGGCCTCATCCAACCTGGCCTTGAACACCTCCAGGGAGGGAGCAGCCACAACCTCCCTGGGCAACCTGTTCCAGTGTCTCATCACCCGCACTGTAAAGAACTTCCTCTTAACATCCAGATTAAATCTCCCCTCTGCCAGTTTAAACCTATTGCCCCTTGTCCTGTCATTGCAAGACCTTGTAAATAATCCCTCCCCAGCCTTCCTGTAGGCCCCCTTCAGATACTGGAAGGCTACTATAAGGTCTCCTCGAAGCCATCTCTTCTCCAGGCTGCAGAGCCCCAACTCTCTCAGCCTGTTCTCATAGCAGAGCTGCTCCAGCCCTCTGATCATCTTTGTGGCCTCCTCTGGACCCACTCCAACACTTCCATGTCCTTCCTGTGCTGGGAGCTTCAGAACTGTCCACAGTACTCCAGATGGCGTCTGACAAGAGCAGAGTAAGGGGGGAGAATCCCCTTCCTTGCCCTGCTGGCCACACTGCTCTTGCTGCAGCCCAGCACGCAGTTGCTGTCTGGGCTGCATGCACACACTGCAGGTTCATGTTGAGCTTTTCATCAACCCAGACCCCAAGGTCCTTTTCCTCAGGGCTGCTCTCAACCATTCACTGTCCAGCCTGTATTTGTGCTTGGGATTGTGCCTACCCAGGTGCAGGACCTTACACTTGGCCTTGTTGAATTTCATGAGGTTGGCTTCGGCCCACCTCTCCAGCATGTCCAGGTTCCTCTGGATGGCATCCCTGGCCCTCTAGCAAGTTGACTGTGCCACACAGCTTGGTGTCACCTGCAAACTTGCTGAGGGTGCAGTGATTCCTTTGTCCATGTCACTGACAAAGATGTTAAACAGCACTGGTCCCAGCACTGACCCCTGAGGGATGCCACTTGTCACTGGTCTCCAGGTGGGCATTGTGCCATTGATCACCACTCTCTGCTTGCAACCATCCAGCCAATTCCTTATCCAGCAGTGCTCACCCATCAAGTCCATGTTTTTCCAGTTTGAAAGAAGAAAGCAGATAAGATGTCAGATATAAATACATTTAAGTGGCTGACTTGTAACAGAAAAGTTAATGTTCTTGTAATTTTTTATTAATACAAAATTTGTTGTTTTGACTTCCCAGAACAACTGCCTTACCTGAAGTGCCCACTGCATACTGTCTTAAAGCTAACCCCGGTGGCTTATGGTAGGTTGTATTGAGTATCTATGTGTCTAACTGTACTGCCTGTGTCATCAGTGCAGCTTGTGAAGCATTTAAATTAAAACATGTTCTTAATTTGTTTTAAAATAGAATGGAATAGTTAGGTTTGATATTGCATGTATGCCTGTACAGCTTTGGGAAGACCCCTGAATCTTGTGGTTTACAATTGCTTTGCGTTATACAAGAAAATACATCTGTATTAGCAAAGTCCTGAACCCACCAGTGGCTGGAGCTGCTAGTGGACAGTTTTCTTTTGTACTCACTTCATATACTATTAAACCAATTCTTCTGGCAAACCCATTTACACAGGTCTGGTGAGGTCTCAGTTTTTGTTGTTGTATTTGAGTGTATTGCTTTTTAGAAGACAGGCAAATCTACATTTAATGTAGGTTTATTATTTTAAAAACAGTATTCCCCTTACCCTTAAATAACTGTCTTTTTTTTTTTTAATGGACCTTTACTCTGCCACATGAATCAAGTTTGTTGCTGTTGGCATTCATTTGTCAGCAGCTATTGGCAATGTTTAGCTTGGGGTCTGTAACTGAGATTCCTTGCTGGCTTCTGGAGTGTGGGCTGTGGCTTGCAACTTGGGGGGTACTTGGGTTTGAGATTGATAGTTAAGTTTTGTGTGTGTCAACCCCAGCTGTTAATTTTCTTTAGATGATGGCTTAACTGTCTCTTAAGTGTTAGTTCTTCTCTTTGCCTAGAAATAACCTTCTGAAGTGTGATGAAGTATCTGCACATCTTACCAGGAAATGGATTGATAAAAAGTGCTAGTCGAGTTAATTGGAAATGCAAAGCTGTCTTTTGGTTAACAACTTTGGAAAATAGCAGTCTAGGCTTGCACTGTATTTTTTTGAGTTTCAAATAACCTTTCGACCAAGTAGCTAGCTGTTGCGCTGGGATTGTCCGGAGAGATTTTTGGCACCTACTTGCGTTAGAGCAAGTATTAACTGTCTGTGCTTTGGTGACATCTGGTGTTCCTAGCCTTGCATGACAGGATGGAGTCTTGAAAGTGGAGGCATGGAACAGCTGAAACTGCTTTGGTTGAGTGGTTTGGTTTTGGGTTTTTTTTGTTTTATTTTTTTTTGTTTTTTTGGGGTTTTTTTGGTTGGTTGGTTTTGCTTCTTGTTTAGTTGTTCTCTTTTGTGGTTTTCTCTGTTTGTGGTTTGTGTATTTGGTTTGGGGGTTTTGTTTTGGTTTGTTTCCTTATCGAAAGTGGATACTTTTGAATCCCTACTCTCAGCCTGTTCCCGCAGATTTTTGTTTTGGGGTTGGCTTTGTTGGTTGTTTTGGGATGTATTGGAGGGGGCTGTTTTTATTTATTGGTGGTTTGGGGTTTTTTTTTCAGTAGGAAGTTGGGTAACTGTTCATAAAGTCCGTGAGTCCTAGATGTTTGCAGTGGTTACTTGCACAAAATGGGGAAGGAAAAGTAATACTATAAAATACTGTCCTTGTTAGTTTTCTTTGGTGAAAGAGATGCCATTGCTGTTTTTTAAAGCGTTTTATAACTGTGTCTGATTTGCACATGACAGTCAATTCTGCTTTTTGGAGTTTGATACAAGGCACACAGACTATGTAAACTTTTTATACAGTAACAATCTATGGCATGATTTCAAGCTGATCTGTCAGTTGGCTGCAGTGAGGCAGGATGCAGAATCAGAGTGTGTTTAATACCTTCCAGCTAATCTTGTTCTAGGAGAACGCCTCCCGTAGGGATTTGCTCTTCCTGGTGTTTGAAGCTAGGATCATTCCCACCCTACACATCTAATTTTTAGCAGGGGAACATCTGTAACAGTCTGACAGCTGGAACAGGATAAATTAGCCTCCTAGCCAACAATCAGCGTAGTGGTGGTCTGTGTGGGAGCACACAGGAAAGAGAAGCTGCTTTGTGCTGTAGGTATGAACTCGTGCATTGGCAGTTAAAAATGAGCTTGGGATATGCACACTGTAATTACTGTGGAGTAACTCATGTCCCTCGAGTTATATTTGGAGCTTTCCATACAATAACTTCTCTGGCTTAAACTCAGCTGGCAGTAAGGACTGAGGGGTCCCCGTGGAAGTATCTGCTGTGTAAACAAGTTGTTAGTAATGGCTGGCATCAGGAATCAGAGCTTGGTTTTGCTTGGTCCCAGGGGTTGCAACTGATCTGTGAACAGAAAGATAGTGACCAGCATAGTCTTCCAGTGGAAGATGTACCTTTTTCACCCTTAAGAATCTGTTTTCTGATTGTTTCTCTTGGATGCTGGCGCTCAGGCAGCGTTCGCTAGCAGGGTTCATGACAAATGGGTTTTTTGGGGGAAGCAAATGTTTGCCATACTAATTTGCATGGTGGGTTTGGTGGTGAGGTTTTTTCCTTTGTTAGTTTGATTGTTTTGGGTTGTTCTGAAGTGCAGTGGCTTTCTAAGAAAATACTGAAATTGCCTTTTTCTGTCTTGTAATGGTTCTGTGGAGTGTGGTACAGCTAGGAAATAAGTGAGCAAAAAAATACAAAAACTTTATTGTGATAGAAGATGAACTCTGTGGTATGTCAGAGGAATTTGACTGTTAATGAATGTTTTTAGGGTAGTTGTGGCTTATGAAAGCCATGTTCATGTGAGATAAGACAGTACTTGGCAATCAGATAATGCTGAAAATTATGTGGCCACAGTGTATTGAGTAGTTAAAATTGTATAAAGTGAGTCAGTTTATGCTGTTCGATTAATAGCAATTAGCAATAGCATTAATAGAAAATAGTTACTCTGTTTAATTATTCTTGCTTCTCTGGAGTTTTCTGGTTTAGGGTGAAAAGGAGAAGTTTCTTTTCAGAAGTCAGTTTTAAACTTTCGTTTATCTGGGTGTTAAAACTGTTTTGCACACACAGAGGAATGGGAGTTGCTAACACCACACAGTGCACTTTCTTGTAATCATTTTCATGTCTCGCAAATGAGGAGCATTTACCTTCTGTGTTACAATGAAATTCTAGCAAATCTAAGATGTTTTTTAAAAAAATAGAAAAAAGAAGAGACTGAATGTTGTAGTTCATGTCTGAAAAAATAATTTGAAGACATTGAAGGTAAGGTGAGAATAGGAGGTGGATTGTCAGACTGAAAATAATGTTCATCCTGGTGGGAGAGATCCATTTCAATAGCTTTAGCTCTTCAGAATTTGGGAAATTCTAGTATAGATCAGAAGGGCAAAGTGATTAACCTTCACCCACTCAAAATTAGATTGCATCTTTGCTGTAACTTAATTTTAAAAGCAGACCAATTCTAACAACGTGTTTTCTATCAACAGGATGTAAAGTAGAATCTATATTTCTGAATGTTGAAGCTGTAAACACACACAGAGATAAACCTGAGGTAAGAACATTTTTCAAATCAGAGAACTTGATGTAACGGACTGTCTGAGCTGGTTTCCACTGTCCTTGTGGTTGGAAATAATTTGATAACTTAGCTGAGCCTATTTAATTTTACATATCAAGTTTCCTGGGGAGGGGGTGGAAATCCTTTTTATTGAGCAAATTTATCTTACATATGAGCTCTAAGCTAGAGTAGTTTAACATACTGTGTCAATGTAAAATTTGTTTAAGTTCTGCCAGGCCTTGGCATTCATCAGAAGCAGGGTGTAGTTAAAAGATGATGTTGTTACGAATGCCACTCTTATTTTGGAGTAATGAAATCATCAGCTTTTTCATCACTGTGGTTGTTGGTGATGACACCCATGGTTTAAGGCAAAACTGGAAAGGAAGATCTTGGGATACAGCAGAACAACTGGGGAAAGGAAATGCAGTTTGTAAAATGTGAGCGGAGATAAGATGTCAGATCATCGCAGCTCTGTACTCTCCCTGTGCCAGGCACACTGTTCTGTGTGCTCCAAAGTGTCGATGTGACCTGAGGTTGATTCTGCTGCTTTCACAAAGCTCTTCCATTGCTGCTTTATGGAAGTTACAGAAAACATGTCATAATTTAAAAGTTCTGGTTCCTGTGCAGGTCCTCATGATACTAGGTATGCCACTCATTCCTCGCTGAGGGTATGAGCTGTGCCTATTGTGAATTCAAAGTCAGTTTGGTAATGTAAGAAATAAGAGCTGCTTGTGGTGTTTTTCAGAATGATGGTTTATGACTATAGTGATACACATGGGCTTATGTCTGTGTTCAATAATGCACGTGATACACAATGTCTGATTCACGTGAGGGCACGCATTTGTGGCAGTTGAGCAGAACTCATGTGGTGGTATCTGCAAAGGAGCTGTTTTTGAACTGACTTGGGCATTCTGAAAGTACTGACTTTTGGTCCTTTGTAGGTAGGCCATTTTCTAACACACAGATCCGTTTATAGATTTCTTCCCTCTTCCCCTTTCTCCTTTGTCATTCTGCTTTACCGCTTTCGCACCTTAGTTTGGTTGAAGTTTAGGAAATCCATTCTGATTTCACAGTACCTGAAAGGTGTTGGAGAAGCATGGTGAAAAAGAAAGGAAGATGTCTTAGGGTGGGTGTTACATTATCCATGGTACATCATGTACCTAACTGAACAAGTTTAGTTCAGGTGATGAAATGCTGGTGTTGAATTTACAACTTGAAGGGTTTTGGGAATTGTGGTTGGAAACACCACTTCTCTAGCTGAAGATGTTTATTTTGAGGGAAAAGATCTGCCTGAATCACCAAATGACTCTTAATGTGTCTTGCTAGCAACGTGGCCATACTGATGCTGGTGTGGGGTGGCTGTATTTCAGGTGCACACAGAGGATCATGAAGATAGTTGTATTGCAATGGACACAAAGGTACAAAAGTGTTCAATTTGAACAGAAATAAAGTTAATGAATTAAAAGAAAGAGAGAGAAAGAAGAGCAGAGGCATTTTGATTAAAAAACTCTAACTCTTCCCTCTCTGCTCCCGAAGAAAGTCAGACCAGTGGAGTATGGGTGGCGATACACTGTACATTTAATAGGGCTGAATGAAGAACTAAGTTGATTGCATCTGCTTTTAAGTGCTGCTCAGAGGATTATGAAAATTTCAAAAGCTTTCATTCACATCACCTACAAAAATGTTAATTACTTATGTAAAATTAAGTTTTCAAATAGCCTATTGAAGTCGAAGTGTTTAATAAAATACAGTGTTATTATTAAATGCAGAGATAACAATGTTGTTCAACAACGAAAATGTTTGATGAAGGATTGCCCAGTGTGCTGTTCTGTGCCCCCACAAGTAATTTGCAGTGTTTCAGAACAGTGCACTCCTTTTTGATTTCAGCTGAAGGCATCTATTTGTGCGTTGCAGAAATGTATGCAAAGCAGTAGAGCATTTGTTTTATCCTATGTGTGAAGTTCATTGTTTGATGATGATTTGTCTGAAGTGGATTGAAGCCATGTGTTTGTCAGCATTGTAGTGCCTCAAGTTCCTGACCTTTTCAAATGGAGGAGTCTAGAGTCTTATTTACTGAAAGTGCTTCAGGGAAAGTACTTCAGCTGTTGCTCAGGTCCCTCTTTGGACCAGAAGACAAGAACTGGAGTAAAACATCTACTTTGCACCTCTGTCTTAGTGAAAGATAGGGAGGTGCTTGTAGCTGGAAAGCCTGATCTCCTTTTTGATTTTCATGGGGGAAAGGGGAGAGGCAGATAGTAGTGAAAGGTGAGCTTGCTTAGCACAGTGTGAAACAAGTGAAACTCCTGAAGCCCATCAGCATGAAGTTTGAAGAATTGACAATAATTTGGCCTAGAACTGGCCAACTCTTAGAACTCGTAAGAAGCTCCAGCATAGTTTAGCATGGGCTGCCTTCTTAGTGGAAGGGAGACTACTGCTTACATAGCCTTTGGTGCATGGATGCGATGGAACCATGGTAGGTGCCTGGTTCCACATGGCTGTGCTCCTAGCCATGAGCATTTGGGGTGCTGGTGTTTTGCTGTCGTTTGGCTTTGAATAGTTTGGTGCATTGAATGGCATTTTCTTCCTACAGTCTCTGCTACATGAGGTGAGATCTAGTTGGTGTGATCAGTCTCAAATGCTTAAGCTGTCTGGGAAGGTATTTTCCTGTTTTGTCAGGGGCAGTACATTGCCTGTAACACAAACAACAAAGTCTTGTCTTGGCAAAGAGGTGCGTGGCAGAGTTCAGCAAAGCACTAAACATTGCTTAATGAACAGGCAGATGCATGCCTGTGGTATACATGTGCCTGAAGTGTGTGTTTGAGTGGATTCCTGCCTGGGCTTGTGAAAGACTTCCTCCTAAACATGACCGGCCTTAGCTTTTGGTAATACTATCAGCGTGGGATCAGCCTTCACTGTAAATAAGTTTTCCTTCTGTTGGATTCAGGGACAGCACCCAGCTGTCAGTCTGCTGCATTCTTGGGGTGTGGAGGGTTAAACGAATCTCAGCTTTTAAAGAAATGGAGCTGTGTACTTGTGAAGGAATCTGGTTGGGGGTTTTGTTGCTCTTACTGCTGCATGATAAATATTCTCTGTATTTTTATTATTACACAGAATGTAGACATTTCCAGACGTTCTGAGGACGCTCTTGTAACAGTCCCTGCTCATCAGTGAATCCTGTGTGCCGAACAACTATCAAACTGGGGTGCTGCTTTCATCCTACTACTTCAAAATAAACTGCAAAACTAACCTTATCAATCACTTCAAAATAAAAAAAAAGCCCCAAACCAAACAACTCAAAACCCAAATCAAATGTTTGTAACAGTACATGACATGAAAAAGAGAGATCAAATCACAATAAAAATTATTGCACTTGATAACTTACTGCGAATGAGTGATGGAGCATTGATCAGCTGTCACTGGAATGCTGGTTTTGTAGACTGCTGTAATTTAAAGAGCCTGCAGCATTAAGTTCTATTGTAACAGCCAGCAATCATTTAATGCTATTTGCAGTGTGCTTTTGAAAGCCACAAAACAGGACATCCTGTGTGAGATAAGAAAAAGTTGAAGAATGTTTTCTAGGCACCAGTTTTATCTATTTCAGTGCCCTCGGGGGTGATTGGACTGCTCTGTAGCATGAAATAACCATCCATAGTTACTGTAAAACCTTCATCCTGCTGCTCCATAGCACTAGTGCTCTAGATGTGCCGATTAATGATGTGCTCTCTGGAGAGGGAAGCAAGTGTTCACTTAGTTCCAGAACAATTATTCAAGGTACAGGAATGTGTATAAGTACTGTTTGCAATATATGACTTTTTTAACAGCTGTTGTGCATTAACTAGGCTTTGGACTTTGGCTGCTGGCAGAGGGAGTTTAAATTTCCTCTTTTCCTGCTTCTTGCGCAGACATGGCTGATCAGCGAGAGTGTTTACCGCTCTGCTTTGTGTATTTTGTACCCAGGTTTTGTGTAGGCTGCAGTAAGCAGTGTGACTGCTTCAGAACGTGGAAGCAGAGTTAGCTTGATCATTTTGTAGTTGGGTTGTGACTCCAGTAGGTGTGGGATCTCAAACCAGCAGGATCTGCACCCCGAACTGAATTACACAGAACCTGTTGCAGGGTCAGAAGGCTGCAGCTGGTTTGAGATGTGGTACCATGGCTGGGCTCCTGCCTCTGCACTGTTAGGGTGGGCAGAGCATGGTGGTGGGAAGCGTCTGTGCTGTTGAAGCAGCTTTGTCTATGTAACATCGAGCCTGGGAAAGACAGAAAATCACCACGTCCTAGAACTGCCTTCTGAGGGTTCTTCCGAGTGGCATGTTGTGGAAAACTTTTGTCTGTTGGATTTCTCAGGTGGTACATTTCTCTAAGTCCAGGATCTGGGGAAGAAAGTGTTAGATACCTGCTCTTCTAAAATTACACTGAAGTTTTCAGAGGTGTGTGGTGATTGGGAATGTCTGATACAACTGTATAAGCTCCTGCACAGAAAGCCTCCAACTCTTCCACTTGCTCTTCACTTAAACCGTTATCCCAGAATGGGCTGGGGCTGGGGCTGAAGGAGCCTGAATTATTCTCTCTGTTGTGACCCTGACATGGAAGTGTTTTGCCATTTTTCAGTGTTCAGTCACCCCAGCCTCTCGGCATGTGCTTTGCCATGAAAAATGCCACAGAGTAGGAAATGTGAGCTTACTGTACCCGTTAGCACACAGTAACTAGTGAGCCTGGTCACTTTTACCTGCAAGCTGACCTTAGGTACTGAGAAACTGCCCTGAGATGGCTTGCGGTGCTGTCACCTCCATGTGCCACAACTAAGGGAAGGCAGTGCAAATTTAAACTAAAAGCACTTAAGTTTTTGATGGAGCCAAAATCTGTGCAGGCATCTGCTGTGGAAAAACTGAGTTTTACTGGTTGAAAAAGGATGGCTTGGGCTGAGAGGGAAGAAGGGGAAGATGGAAGCAACAGGAGCTTGGCTGGAGAGAAAAGCTAGGGTGATGTAGGTTGCAGGGGCAGAGGAAGCACCAGAAGTGCCCTGGACCCTCCAACCTTGCAAACTCAGATTTCCTGAGACTGCAGCTATGCATTGTTCTCTTTGCTGAGCATGAGGCTTACTGTGCTGATGTGTGCCGCAGAGAGAAGTGTCTGTTCAAAATCAGTTTTGTGCTCTAGGGAATCTCCTATTACAACAGGATTACTTAATAGCCCTCTCTGGCCTAGTAAAAGAAAGGCCTGATGGTGGGCAGGAAACAGCAGTGACAGTTTGCAGCACAGCTCTCCGAGGAAAAGCTGTTGGAGAAGGGTGCTGGATTGTGCTATTTATTTCTGCCTGTGCTGGTTGTTCAGCTGTGCCAGGGCCCTTATGAACTTCATTTGCTTTGGCTGTCTCCATATCTCCTGTGCCCTTCAGAGCTTACTTCCCTAGAGGAACCTTCCTGCAAAGTCTTCCCATTTTGCTGTGAAGATCTTATGTTAGCTGCTAATCAAACTGAAACTGAAATGGCAGGCTCTGTCCTGTTTGGAAATTCAGGGAGGCTTTGTTCTGTAGCAAAAAAAAATAAATAACCAAAGCAGGGGGAAGTGTATATAGTGAGGAAAGGAGAAACAGTGGTGTAAGAGTTGTGTGGTTTGGGTCTGTCCAGGGAGAAGTGAGATGGACTCTTGTGCAAGGCAGAGTGAGATTGCTCCTGCTGCTCAGGGTGAGTGCTGTGTCTCCCTTCAGATATAGTGAGCCTCTTGCTGGGCTGACCAAGGGAGAGCCCACGTGCCTTGGCAGAAATAGTGTTACAGAAAGGTATGTGGTGTTTTCATTCCCAGGAGTAGGAATAAACCCTCCCCACACCTTTTTTTTAAACAGTTTTTAAATGCTGTGTTTCCTGGGCTCTGCAGCTTGTGCTGCTGCTGCTGAGTGGCAGAGGTGTTCCTAGGAGGGCAGTTCTGTCCAGATGTGCTTTGGTGCTGGACAGTTCCAGGGACACTTTTTCATCCCAAAAGGCTAAAAGCTCAGACATCTTTCTAAGCAGCAGCACCATTCTCATGGCATGGTTTTCTTCTCTCAATGCCTGTGGCTGTTCTGGAGGCAGCTCCCAGCTGCCACAATCTAATCTAATGTGATTCCTACCAGTAGAAATCCTTTTACCACTGATGAGACCCTTTCTGAGCCTTAGTGCAGTCTTGCAGTTTCCCTTTGTTTATAAACCCTAGAGTGACTTTATTAGAGCTTATTTTGGACGAAAGTTTCCTTCCCTTAGAGTGACTGTGCAGTGCTTCACTTCTCCAGCCTGTTCTCTTCACATTTGCTTAAGTTGAAGTACTTCTGGCTTCCAGCTTTGACTGTTCATCAGTGTTCCCTCTTGGGTCAGTGTCAGTTGGTAAGATACTGTTTTCATCTGATACCTCTCGTTGACATAAATGAGCTGTGTCTTCCCTGCCTTGACCACCACATTTCCTTTCAGTTTCATGTCTTAGCTGTCCAGTTCTTGCTGCTCGTGGGCTGATTTCCAGGACCACTGGATTCCTGCATATCGATGCTTCATTTTGTGCTTCATTTAACCTTCTTTGAATCAACAGTAGATGCTCAGCTTAAAAGATTTCAGCCAGTATTCTCCACAGGAGTGCCTGTGGAGTCATCTCCACAATCCCAAGGAATTTCTCAGTACATTGCATCTTGCTAAGGAAAATACAAACAAATGCATATTAGGAGTATTTTCCACCCAAAACTGTTATATGATTCTGTTTTGTTGTGGTTTTTTCCCCTCATAATCATGCAGACTATGACTGGTTTTGTCAGTTCTCCGTGGTTTACATACTGACAGTTCCTGTGTGTCCTTTGCTGCAGAAGGGATGCTAACTGTAGAAGCTTCTTTATGAAATAGAATCACAGAATGGCTTAGGTTGGATGGGACCTTAGAGATCATCCACTCCAACCTCCCTGCCATGGGCAGGGACACCTCAACTAGACTTGGCTGCTCAAGGCCTCATCCAGCCTGGCGTTAAACACCCTTAGCAAGAAGGCATCCACAATCTCCTTGGGCAACCTGTTTCTCAACCATCCTCATACCAAATAACTTCTTCCTGAGATTCAGTATAAGCCTACTCTCCCTCAGCTTAAAACCATTCCCCTTGTCCTATCGCTAGACACCCTTATGAAAAGTCCCTCTCTAGTCTTCCTGCAGGTCCCTCTCCTGTATTTGAAGGCAGTTCTAAGGTTCCCCTGAAGTCTTCTCTAAGCTGAACAACCCAAGCTCCCTCAGCCTATCCTCATAGCAGAGGTATTTCAGCCCTTGGATCATCTTTGTGGCCCTCCTCTGGACTCGCTCTAACTTACGCTTCTTATGATGGGTACAGCAGAGCTGGATGCAGTATTTGATGTAGGGTCTCACAAGAGCAGAATAAAGAGGCTGTTTCTTTCCTTTCCTTCTTAAAGAGAAGGCAGAGAGTGGGTCAGATAGTGTGCTGGTTGGTGCAGAGATTTCCAGGGTTTGAACGTGTGTGCCCAGCAGCATTTGTATGTGGGTGTGGGGTGTTTGTGGTAGAGAATGGGGTGAGTTACCTAGGGGCTTCAAGGATACTGAGAAAGGAAAAGACTGACACTGAAGTAGGAGAACTGGTATGGGCAGAAGTGATATTGGCACACTTAACCCCCAAATCAAACTTGGTGCTCCTTGTTTATCTCCTGTTTTCATTAAAAATGGCTGGAAGTCCTAAAAACTTGGGCTGAGATGAGGAATGTCTTGCTTTTTGAGTTGATGCACTTTGGCTGGTGGAGTTGTGTATGTGTGTGCTCAGAGTACTCTGCGCTGAGTGTCAGCAGGGCTGTCCCTTCCCTTGAGCTGGACCAAAAAAGTTTGTTTTCAAAGTAAATTCACAAATGTTATAAACCCCCAAAACATTATCTGGTGTCAGTGTGACATCTGGCAACGTGCTCGTGTATCCTTAAGTGCATTTAAACTTTGTTGCCAGTTTGTTAGAGAGCTATTCAGAATCCTTCCAGTGACTTAGCTGCTTACAGATGGGATCAGAATTTGCTTTCTAGTTGTCGGTGCTCAGGAGTCATTTCCTGGAGTGTGCACCAAATGAGCAGAGTTGGCCTTCCTTCAGGGTTATCAGTTCTTGTGTGGTTCTGTTTTTTGTTCCACTATATGCATAAAAGCTAGAAGAGAGAGTGGATTAGAAAACTGTGGTTAAAAATGGTGGATAAAGGTAAAGAACACTGAAAAACCATAACGTTGTGACCCACACGTGGTGTACAGAGACTGACTGTCCCACCAGACCTGCCGTAATACATGTCTGGGAGACGCTTTTTCCCTGGCAGCAGGGAGCCTGCTTTTATGGGTCTGAGGTACTTGGTTTCCATGAAGTGTGTGGTGGCCAGGATGAGGTCTGCCCTTAGCTTCTAACATCTGATAGGCTAAGACCTTTCCTTGTGTTTTACAAAACACTTCAGGGCAGCAAGCGTTAAACCTTGTTCACAGCAGTGTGTTAAGCAAAGCTACAGCTGACCACGAGACCCTTGTTTTAAAACCCTTTCTCGTCTTTAAATTTGCAGAATGTAGGTGTGGATCGCTCCAGAGAAGAAGCTTTGAGGACAGTACCTAACCACCTATAGCTCCAGTTCCCAGGGCAGCAGCCCTTCCTCCAGTGCCAGAGCGTGAAGCAGCGGCTCAGGTCCAGCAGAGTGGCGAAGGCATCGCTGAGCGCCAGGTTGGAACGAATGCGCCTCCCCCTTCACTTTAAGACGTTTCGAATGTGATTCAGCTCCTCTGGAGAACACCTGTAGTTGTGGATAACTCCCAGTGCCGAAAGGTATCAGTAAAAACATTTAAGGGAAGCAGAGTAGAGTTGGGGTTTAGGCTTTTTGTATGTAAATTTGTGCAGTTTCAGTGGTTTTTATTGTTCATCTGTGGATACTGCAAGATGGTTAATTGCCTGCATCAGTTTTACTGTCAGATTTTAACTAGATTTTACTTTCTAAGTGTTTTTCTAAGAGTTCCTCTTACTTTTACTGTGAATGAATGCCTAGAAATGCACAGAGGTGGTTTTTTGATGGTATATTTAACATAGAGGAAATTCTGCATTTTGAGCGAGCATCAAAGGCTTCATCTTGCAAAAACTACTTTATCTATGAGATACCTGTCAGCTCTCATAGCTTCTGTGTGGTTTAAATTGAGCTTTGATTTGCCTGCCACAACTTAATTTTCTGAAACAGGAGATCTTCCCTTTTGGAAAATAAAAGCATTAAAGCTAGATTCATTACCTGAAAGATTGTTAGTCTAGTAAGATTTTAACCTTTCCTAGGGGCCAGATGGATTTTGGAGGGCAGTGGAAGACACAAGGAATAAGTGGGAGCCATGTGTGAGTCTGCCAGCCTAGGTACTGAAGGAGAGAGACATATCTGTCCTTCTGCAGTTACAGGAGGGGATGACCAGCTTTTATGAGACTGGAAGGCAGGAGAAAAGGAGCCAGACTGTCAGGGGCTGGAGAAGCTACTCATCTTACTAGTGCTGTGATTTTTTTTTTTTTTTTTTTTTTTAAGGCAGTTTTTTGAATGAGTTTCAAGGTAAAAGTGTATGTTCCTCTTTTGTAGCCGCATTTAATACCTACCCTAGGAAACAGCACAGAAAGGTTAGGTGGCATTTAAGCATTCTGACAGCTCATGCAAGAAAAGCACTAGGTAAACTCTGAAGTGGCTTTTAAGATGGCACACCTGCCTTGGCGTTTTCTTTGCTGCTTTTTTTATACCTTGTGAAACTCCAGTGCTAAAAATGGGATTTTCTATGTCTGTTGATGCCACGACCTTCAAACTGTGCTAATTCAATGTGTCGTTTCTGAGTGTGCTACCAGACAACTGAAGTGAGCTGCCAGCACTGCTGCTGGTTCCCAAGTTCTGAAATGAGAACTGATAGTAGGCATGTGGTTTTTCTAAGGACTTCTCTTCAATTGTTAATAACATGTATATTGTTGAAGTTCTTTTGTCGGTTTTGCTTTTTCTTTTTCTCAGTTCCTGTATGAAATACCAGGCCCTCATAAGATGATTTTGCAGGCAAGGGCCAGATTGTCTTTTGTTTGTGCAGGGTTTATGAAATAATGTGCTGCTGGTGTGATTTGTTTGTTTGTAATAAGCTAATTTCAGCAATATATTCAGCTCTGGAAGTAAGCCATACCGTATCACTGGGCTCTGTTTTGGAGGGACGTGTAGGATACAGAATGACCGCAAACACTTGCTTCAAGTGCTGCTGCCTAAAGGTTTGTGTGTGTGTGTGAGAGATCCACACAGCTGGCAATGCCTATGTCAGATCTCTGTTAATCCAGCTGTGTCTGTATGAGGAGAGAGTCTGCTCAGAGAAGTTAATTTATTGATGCATAGTTACCAAGGCCACTTTGGTGACAAGTGTAGCAGCGATCTCAGTTTCCCCTCCCAGTTTGATGTGTTCAGTGAGGGACAGCCAGGCTCTGCTACAGGCAGCCCTTGCTCCTCAGGCCCAAGCCGTGTTAAATCGCTTTTAAATGGAGGACAGGGTTCAGCTACAGTTACAGAGGGCAAATCCCAAAAGACTGTATCAGAAGAGCAGGGTATTTTTTACCAGCACACTGTGGTACCTGGTTGCAGAGAGGTGGTGGAAGGAAGGCTTTTCCCCAGTGAGGGCTGAGCCCAAGGACTGCTTCTCTTCACTGGCATGCATGGCTTGAGGGGTCTCCCCTCTTTCCCTTCCTTAGTTTTACCCCTCTCAACTTCCAGAGGTGCTGTAAAATTCCTAAGGCTAAATGTTTTATGTACAGTAGGTATTTTTATAGCCTGCTTGATTATACTGTGATGAGTGTTTTATTAAGTTGGGTGTGCAGTAAAGAGAATTGTATACAAGTGTAAATAAACTGTTAAGCTGATACTTGAAGAATGGGAAAAAAAAAAATTGTCTGTTTTAGGAAGGTACAAAATCTCTTGACTGCATCCAGCCCTTGTGAGCTGGCAAGACGACGAATGTAGGTTTGAAGCACGCGGTTGGTTCTGCCCAGGGTGTAACCATTTATGGGAAAGGCTTTGGTAAGAATGGCAGATTATTGTAACTAAAAGCTGCATATGCCCCCCAATTCTGACAGAACTGTCACTGACAGGGGAGGGGGAGCCCTTTTCCTCTTGACCTTGTGTTTGTAGCCATGTCATGTTACTGCCTCCTGATGGTTAATGCCCTCACTAGCTCAGGTGCGGTCTCTCCAGTGGGATTGCACTGTCTCTTCTTACATTGTTGGCCTTCATCATAATCTTTCAGACAAATGTAATCATTTGACCTTTGATCCAAGTAATAAAGATCAAATGCTATAACCTGTGCTGATGTGTGTTTCTTTCCCTGCCCACTTACAGCAATTGAAGTGCCAGCAAGTCAGCAGGCTTCCACACTTTTCTGAGGCATAGGAGTTGTATCTTGGTTAAGAGTGAAGTTTGTTTACCCCCTTGGTTTCTTTACTGACAAATAATTAAGTACCTCAGTAACTGAGGAAGAAGTTGGAAGAATTGATTAAACACAAGTGGAGACTTGCACACAATGGTAAGAAAAGGTAAAGCTCTGTTAATTTTGCCTGGTTAGTGGTGTTTTCAATTCTGATCCACACTGTCAAAGCTACACTGTTCTTGTCTTGCATTGCTGAGGCTTTTTTTGAGAAAGCTGGAGACCAACAGCAAAATGCTGCCTTCTAGCACCAATAGGTTAGGTAGATGGCATTAAATTTGCAAGGGTACTTGTCCTGCTGAAGGGCAAGGAGAAAATAATTACTTTGTGGTGTAGAATTATGTACTCACGTTTCAATGTCTTGTACACTCCTGAGTGGTAATAACTTGTATGTTTTCTGCTAAGTGGAAGGAGTGTTTTCTTTGGTTTTAACTTTATGCTTTGTATTTATGTTTGGGAGGGAGATACTTTGTTTGTTTTAGAGCTTTTAAGGCTGCTTTCTGGACAGAACTCTTAATTCCTGCAGCTCCCTGTAGTGTGAAGATGGCCCAGACCTTGATGCTGGAGTAAACCCACCTGTTTGCTGGCAGCCCTCAGGTATGGCTGTTCAGTGGAGAGAGTCCCAGGAGCCATGTGACATGAGTAGTTTTCATTGCTGGTTGTGTAAAGAGTAAATACCTTTGGCAAGGCAGTTCCCTTTCAGCTGATGCAGTTAACAGAATGCCTGTGGCTAAACAGTGTGGTGCTGCTGAGGAGGAGCTCCTTGGAGGAGTGGCATCTCTGCCCAGGTGTCCTGAGTGTGGTCAGGCTGTTGGCATGTGCACTTGTGGCAGCAGAAGATCAGAGTGCCTCCCAAGCAGGTCTGGCACTGATCATGCCAGAATGAGGCAGGTAAGGTCAGTGAGCAAACAGCTGCTACTCTGTGGCACATTACAACATTTCTAACTTTCTGCTTGGGTACTAGCATCCAGCACTCTCCTTGGAAAGCAGAATAAACTACTGAAAAACAGCAAAGTAGAGATGCTTGAGCAGGTTGAGGGGAAAAACTATTCCCAGCAGCAACTTGCAGTGTAGTGTTTGACCTGGGTTTGTGTGGTGGGAACTGGGCAAAATCTGGTTGTTGGATAATGCCAGCTGCATTGACTGTTTCATCCTCAGTGATGATCACCACTTAGATTGCATCTAGGTCTTGCTGGCATTACTTGAGTTACAGCAAGCTAGATCTTAAAAAAGCAATACAAAGCTTTCTTCTTTAGAGTCATTATTAAGTCTGCTGGGGGCATGTGTGATCTTTTTCTCCTGCTCTTTCAGCAGGATTACCAGTCTGAATCTGCCCAGGGTAGCTACAGGGTGCTCCTAAGAGCTACTGCTACTCCTCAGTATTTTTTTTGCCTGCCTGCCTGTGGATGAGAAAGTCATTTGCAACAGCATTACAAGATATAGAAAGATTTTGAGAAGAGCTCTTGCTTCTCTCTATTTTGTGATCTGTGAGAAGAGTTTTTAGAGCTTTGCAGTAGTTAATTACATCAGGTTTTTCTTATTAATGGTTTAAAATCAAAATCCAGAAATAGGTACTTGCAGGAAAGCAAGACCTAGTTCTGTGTCTTTTTTACAGTGAGTAGGAGCCACAGCTGCTGTACTAGAAAGAAGCAAGTAAAACTGGAAGAAAAACTTTGTGCTTGCCAGTTAAGTAAGATACTTCCTCTCCAGCAGTGCAGGCAGGAGGTATGACAGCTTCACACAGTCATTACCTGATGATTTTCTTCCCCTAAGCTGCTTCTGTGATGACACTGCAGGTTTCTGTTCATAGGAAGTGGTGTTTAGCAGCAGAAACTCCCCTTCCCAGTAGGTATGCTGGGGCTGCTGCAGGAGACATGGTGAACCTGCTGTGGGATACTTGGCCCTCATTGTCTTAGACTGTCTCAGAACCAATATTTAGCATGATCAGTGAAGCCTGACCTCCCTTGACTCTGACTGATCCCAGTGAGACAGACAGGCTGTATACAAAAGCAGTAAGAGGAGCACCAGGCTCTTTCCCACAGCAGCTGCTGTTAACATGTGCCTTTGCCCAATTGTTCATTTTGCTTAAAAATGTTGTAGGAGGATTAATTCTTATTTTTGGTATAAGAGCTTAAAAGTTACTATGTTTTTAAACTATGGTAAACATAACTGCAGTTTAATTGTATATTTCTAGAACAAAAAGAAGAAAGAGTATAAAGCCATGATAAAGTTACATTAAACTTTCTTTTAATTGAAGACAAATAAAAGAACCAAGGGCTCAAACACTTTAAAAAGACATAATCTGTTCCCCAGTGTCTTTTCTCGAGCAAAATATACAGCACGTATCTATATATAACACATAACTACATTCAAGTACCAAACAGAATTTACATTTTCCCAAACAGAGAAATA
Organism: Ramphastos sulfuratus; assembly: GCA_013399055.1. Taxonomy (NCBI): domain Eukaryota; kingdom Metazoa; phylum Chordata; class Aves; order Piciformes; family Ramphastidae; genus Ramphastos; species Ramphastos sulfuratus. The sequence continues at coordinate 68,050 of WBNM01001945.1, forward strand.
ATGCACATGATTCACATACCTTAAAACCCAGCCATGCATAATAGGACACTGCCAGTAAATCAGCAGCTGGACATCACTGATCCCACCACTGTGTATTATTCCAAAGTACCGACAACATCGTTGGAACGCACAACACTTAGCACTTGGGAGGTTCAGGTCTAGAAGATTTAACTCTGCTTCAAAGTCTGACTCTGCTCAGAGACTATTTGTCCAAGATCTGTTCAAATTTAGGGTTAATAAAGGAAAATCCATCAAATGCAGACTGATCCATGGACTCAATCAGGTTTTTGTCACTGTAGGACAGTTTTGGCTTCTCACTCAGAAATTCTCTGTCGAAGTTGTTGTAGTCACTTGCTGACTTCTATGTTAAACAAGAGAGGAAAGAGAGAGACAAACTTTGTCATTTCTTCCAGGACAAACTGCTTAAATAGAAAAGGTAAGGAAGTAATTTCTTGAGCTCTCTCCCTCCTGCCCCATCTTCAGGGGGGAAAAAAAAAAAAAAAAAATCATTTTTGGCTCTAAGCTCATAACTGGGCAACTGCTCCTTGCTAGTTGGAAGCAAATAGCAACAGGTTCCTTCATAGAAGCAGCACCTGGGTTTGTGATAATGTTTCTTGGATCTACTCAAAAAACACTATGTAAAACAGCAATGCAGTGCTCACATTTAAGCTTGACATTTCTTGGCATTAACCACGAGTTTTGAATTCCTGAAAGTGTTTTGAGGTCTGTACTTGTTCATACAAAAAACCCAGGTGATTCTCTATTACAGCTGCTGTGTGTCTGGATAAAGTATTTGTGCATGTTTCATAGAAATTTGTGTGACAAAAGCCTATGTTTTACCTTCTGAACTTCCAAAGGTTATTGTTTCCAGGATTGCTACACTGCCAGATTTTCCCTTTCTATGGGAACATGAAACATGAAGCCTTCTGTTCTTGAGCAGGACAGCTCTCCTCCATCAAGTAAGTTAGTTTCTTTTACACACTCTGTTACCTCTGGATTATTTACTTGTACCAGGCCAGAGTGGAGAAAAACTGGTTTGGAGTTTTACTGGGTGTAGGTGAAGCAGCAGCACCCCAGTGATACAGGCCATATCTTCAGATATTTTTTCATGTACCACTAGGCATGTACATTACAAAAGTTCAGTGGTACAGAAAACACATCTTTCTGCCCACTTGAGAGATTCTTGGGTGGGTTTGAAACAGTGCAGACCTCATGCTTCTGCAGAATGCCTGCAGGCAGTTCCCAACTGAGTAGCCTCAAATTATTGGTCCTTCTCCCATGGCTTAAGAGGACAGAGAAATACAAGAAACTATTGACACTTGAGGAGAATGGAGATCAGAACTATTAGCTGATTTTCCTGAAGGTAACAGTAGTAAAGAAGCTCCTTGAAACACAGCCTATAGGAAGACAACTTTAACAGAAAGATTTCAGGGCAGTCAGAGGAACGTAGTGCACCTTTTTTATAACTGAATCATCCAAGAACAAGGGCGTTTGAGACCCAGAACTATTTCATTTATAAAACATGAGGGGAAAGTTGCAGTAGGATAGTTGAGGCAAGGTACAGAAGGTAAACTTGCAATACTGCTCCAGAACAAAGAATAAGCACTTACTACTTTTGGCCTGAAAGGAGGGTCCACCTCCCTCTTTTCTAGTGCTGTCCAGTTGATGGTTTTGAAGAAAGGATGGTCTCTGATGTTGCCAGTGACCCCAAGTCGTCTTGTTGGATCCCTTTCAAATAGCTGTAAGATGATACCAGGTAAAGCCTTGTGTCTGCTCAAAAGGGAGGTAGGGGTAGGGGAAGAAGAGCAGCCAAGTGGCTAACAGCAAACAGGCCATTGGTAATTAATCTGACCTGACTTTCCCTTTGGGAAAGTAATTTGCTTGCTGATAAATGGCTCCTCCTAGAAGCCTGGATTTCTCCCTCCCTGGACAAATCCAGTACCATGACCCACTTGCTGATCATCAGTCCTACCTTTTCTAGTATATCTTTTGATTCCTTGGTAATCCAGCGTGGGTAGTGGGGTGTGTCCACTCGGATTGACTCAAACAATTCATCTTCATCATCCCCATGGAAAGGGGACTGTCCGATAAGCATCTCGTAGAGCAGGACCCCAAACGACCACCAGTCCACAGAGAATGTGTACCGCAAACCTTGCAGGATCTTGTTCCACAGAATGAGATGTACAGAGGAAGGAATACAAGTAATTAGTAAAAGGCAGTCACATACACCAAACCCAAAACCCCTTAACAACTGGGATATTTAGGGGAGAAGATAATCCAGCTCTTTGCCAAGTTGTTAACACAGATGCACATGGTGGTTTTGTCCTTAGCTGCTGTTTGTGGAAATATGGAGAACCCAGGGGGAAGGGCTTTGCTGTCATGCAGAAATTTTCTCCATTAACCAGACACTTGAAAATAATCTCTAGTTTCTTTACAAGGTGATGGGAGAAGGAAGTAGCAATGAAAAGCAGATTACTACCACACAGGCTTTGATGTAGTTTCTACCTTTAACAGCTAAGTACTGTATTTGGACTGCTTTGAACATCAGATAAAAACCCAGCTACAAACACAGGGAATTTAACTTGGTGAGATTTTTCCCTTAGAGGCTGCCTTGATTGGAATTCTGGTGGTGTGGGCATGAGTTGGTTCACCATCTGCAGTGCACACTGATTGTTTATGCTGGAGCCCTGTGTGAGTGGTGGCTGTAAAGGCAGAAGGGAAAGCTAGCTGTTCAAAACCTGAACATTGTAACACTTTGAAACCATGCTTTTTTAAAAACTTCCAGCTATAGAACAGCTCCAAATCTCAAGTATCTTCTATAGAGAACTCAGATGTCATTTGTTTTTCTCTGCTCTGAACTGTTTGTCTGCAAAGGGATGATTAACCCACAGTGACCATTCCAACATCAGTCTATCGAATCCATGCCTGCAAGTACCTGGCAGTGACATACTGACCTCGGGAGCAATGTAGTCTGGGGTCCCACAGAAAGTGCTTGCCTTGTTCTCACCAACAACATTTTCTTTGCACATTCCAAAATCGGCTATTTTGATGTGGCCTTCTTTATCAAGCATCACATTGTCCAGTTTTAGGTCTCTGCAGAAAGAATTTAAAAGAAAAGTTAACATTTTAAGGCAAGTGAATCATTTCTGTATTCAGATGAATGTAGTTTCTTCCCCATAAACCTTCCCTGCACCACACAGAGGCTTTTCAAGAAAACCATCATCCATCACCACAGTATGTACAAAGTAGCACCTTTGTACTTTGGAGGGGGCTGGGACAAGGGAATAATTCTGTCCTGTCAGAGTAAAAAAGAGGCTGAGATGTATATAGAGCGTGTGATCTTACAATCCTCAGTGTTTGCTTTCAGGTCCAAGAGCACACCCAGTGCTTCTGTTGCTTCTGGAAGGTGGTGTGAATTATTGCCCCACCATCTGACACAGCAGTGCTGCACCAGCTCCACAGCTCAAAAGGAGGATTGTTGGACCCTTAAAGCTTTTGGCAGGAGCATTACTGCTTGAAGCTTGCCCAGCTTTTAATGCTACCTGTGACTTGTTCCTAGTTACAGCACGAAGGGGTTCGTGTGTTGTAGCCCCAGTCTGTGAAGTGTTCTATTCATGTCTTTTTTTCAGAATAACACTGAGTTCAGTAAGAGCTTTTTAACAGCAGTTTCCAAAAGCTATATTCCCTCCCTTTGACTGTGATGTAATTTTTTTGTCATCTGGCTGCAAAAGCACATACCAAGGAGGGCAGGACAGAGAGAAACTGAACAGCCTTTCTGCTTACTGGGAAAAGAGTTGACTAGAGCAGATAATTTTACATGAGAACAGGCCTGTCTTTCCTCTGTGGTAGCTGAAGTTACCAGTATCACCTATGTACACTGCTCGGAAGGTGAGCTGTGTCCCAGATCTCATGCAACGCACCCAAATCCTTCCATCTTTGGATATCAGCTGTTGTTCACCTTAGTAAACAGTGTATTTGAGGTGGGGAATAGTGGTAGGAATTGACAGCCTCAAGGATTCTTTCTCTTGCCTCCAAACTAAACAGACATGATTTGAAGGCAGTGTTTAAACATAACTGAAACAAAGCTGCTTTTGTATAGCATCAGTACCATTCTCTTGTTCTGGTTGCCACAGAAAAGGCACACAGATTCATCTTGGGCATATTAAAAGCCCTTGAAATAACATCAGCTCTGACAGACAGCTTGTACTTGTTACAGTCAGTCACTCAAAGATGGGTGAAGGGCTAAGACAATTCACAGGAGATGCTTGGTACTCACCTATAAATAATGCCTTTGCTGTGAAGAAATTGTAGTCCACATAAAATTTCAGCTCCATAAAACCTAAAAGAGACCAAAACATCTTTCAGCCTGTCTTGCTCAGGTAAAACACAGTCAATGCAGCTGGCCAAAGGAGCTACCATAGGTCTCTCTTCATGGAATGAGCAGCACTGTGCACCTCTAAGTGCTCATCTACCTCTGTGTGGAGCTCAGAGCATCCACGTCTAAGTGAAGCCCTTCAGCACACCCCTGTATTATATATAATGCCCAGCAGAGGGGAGATGACAGCAACTTAGTGAACAAAATGCTTACCCACTGTATTAGCATCATGTGGAATGTGCAGGTTACTGCCATGTCACCTCAGCCAGACTAAATAAATAGCAGGAGAAAACAATCCCAACACTTGTTCTCCAATTTTTTTTCCTCCATCTACTATCCTAAGGGATGCAGAAGCTGCACCTTATGGGATGCTTGTACCTAAAGTAAAACTTGCCATCTCTGTGTAAATTAAGAAAACCTAACTCCACACATCATTAAGTGGGTGTCTTCACTGAATTAAACTAGTACACAACAACACCTTTTCAATTGTCAGCCACTGAAACTAGATTGAAATACTGCAGGTAAGTGGTGCAGAACTAGTAGCAGCAAGAACAGAGACAGAAAGGCTGCTGGAGATAGGGACTGATGGGCTGTGGACTTACGTTGCCCTGTAGAGATCAAAACGCCCCTTGTCTTGTATATGGAACATCAGGTCTCCCCCGTTCAGGAACTCCATAACAAAGAATAGATGATCCTGGTGGCAAATAACCAGGAAATGGAGAAATTACTGATACTGTTTGTAACCACATATGAAGTAGTGATGTGGCTGCTAGGAACCAAGAAGCCACTTTCCTCCTCTCCTGAATATTTCTGCATTTCATGCATCCCTAAGAGTATATGAGGCTCCTACAGATTTCAGCAGCCTGGTTTTGTATCAAAAAGCTGAACAGCTGCTCTTCTGTTCTCTGGGTTTCTAGACTTCAGAACAACACATTTAAATAGACTTACTGATACCTACCTGTGACAGGTTCTCTCTCCTCACTGAGGGTAAAGCTAAGATCAAAGTTTTAAGTTAAACTGCCTCTTATTCCAGATTGGGAATAAGGTTAGGGGTGGAGCACCTCTATTACAAAGGCAGGCTGAGGGAGCTGGAGCTGTTCAGCCTGGAGAAGAGGAGGCTCTGGGGAGACCTAACAGCAGCATTCCAGTACCTAAAGGGGACCTACATGAAGGATGGAGAGAGACTGTTTACAAAAGCCTGTAGTGATAGGACAAGTGGCAATGGCTTCAAAGTAGAGCAGAGCAAATTTAGATTGGATGTTAGGAAAAGTTCTTTACTATGAGGGTGGTGGAACACTGCAACAGGTTGCCCAGGGAGGTGGTTTGGGCCCCATCCCTGGAGATATTCAAGGTGAGGCTTGACAGGGCTCTGGGCAACCTGATCTAGTTGAGGATGTCCCTGCTGACTGCAGGGGAGGAGTGGACTAGATGACCTATGTAGGTCCCTTCCAGCCCCAGACTATTCTGTAATTTTATGATTGCATAGATGTTTTGATCTCATTCTGTTCTCATCACGAGTACGATCCCCACATATCTTAATTACTTTGTGCAAGGCCAACCACTGTACAGAGTAGAGAAAAAGGAGATTTACTACTTCTATCACTAAGCTACTTTCACTTTGCTGCTGGTAACAGCATCCACCGAACAGCTGCATCTGCTGCATCGCTGCTGGGCTGCTTCTTACCTTTGTCTGAAAGGTGCAGTAAAGATGTGTGAGAAATGGGTTTTCCCATGCAAGTGCCAGGACCCTCTTTTCCACCATGGTACATTCCACATCATCATCAATGAGCACCACGTCTTTTTTCAGAGCTTTTATAGCAAAGAATTCATTCTTCCCTTTCAGCTCAGCCAGCAAAACCTACAAAAAACCCCAATGAGATTACAGCACTTGTAGGGAAGGCTGTTGCTGATGGCATCAGTAGGGGAAGATCAAAGGTGTTTACAGCAGGTGCAATGACAATTAAAAACCATTTCAATGATGAGTGAGATTGGGGAAGGTGAAGTTGCTGGTAATAGAGATGAGGAGACAGCACTCAGGGCCTACATAACATGGGCACAGCAGCTTCCAGGGCAGTTTCCCTGTCGGTCTTTTGTAAGTGTGTAAGCAGAAGACAAGCGAGGCCTGTTCCTTCACTAGAGCTGTAGTCTTGTAGACAACAGCAGACAGACTCTGAGGTCTTGCTGCTCTCCCACATCTCCATCTGCCATTGTACTGGGGCAGTAGGAGGCTGCTTCTGTACAGCGTACAAAAATAAGATACCCTTTTGCACTGTGATGCATCAAGGGCAGCTCCTCTGCCTTGAAACCAAATGAATTAAACACTGTTGAGTATTATGACTCACACCTGAGTTCATCAAGATTCAGGTGACAAACTTCTAGTTCTTCTGTCAAAGATGGCTACGTTCAACTCTATCTCTCCAGGTAGCTGAGAGACTGTTCTGGTTAACTGAAGAGCATGTCACAGTGCAGAGATCAAGCAAGGAAGTCACTGCAAGCTCTCTATGATTGTTGCCTACCTTCCCAAAGCTTCCTTTCCCGAGCACTTTATGGAAGACAAAGCTGTCGATGTTGAATTTTCTCCTGCTCGTGATTCGTGATGCTGTCTTGGCTGTGCTTCCCTCCCAGAGTTTATCATATTCGCTGCTATCTGCTAATGGAAACAGGGAGCTGAAAGTGCAATATATGCAGAAATTGTGTGACTCTCATCCCCCACTGAATTTTTAAGCCCTGATGTTATTTCAGTGCATCTGCTGCTGGAATACTGGCAAATCTAAACACAAGGGTCAGCTCCTGTTGTTTGTTATGAAGTTTGAATTACTCCAGCATACTTGACAGTGTTGGATTTGAGTTCAATCTCTGATTGTTTATGATGCTGGATTTAAGCAATACTTAGACATTCAAAAAATTAAAGGTCCTAACTTTCCCCTGTGAAATACAGAGCCTATTTTGGAGAAGAGAATGCATTACAAGGACTGCTTGTAAACACACTGGCTTTTGCCTGTTAGCAGGCTCGGCTAGTCCCTCAACCTAAGGCCATGAAAAGTTCTGATTTATGCACAGTGCTGGCTAAGAAGTATGATCATTCAGGTTAATCACGGTCCTATCCTAAAGTTAATAGCTGTACACTTTTCCTCCTCTGCATAGATCTGCTGTATCACTAACAAGATGCCAAGGTTTCTGTATGTGTCCCACAAACTGTCCAGCATCTCTAATAACCTGGAGAAGAACCATCATGGCTGCAATCTGGCTGAAACTAAACCACCTTTGCAAGTGTGGATTCTTTTTCTCTGTTCTGGCAAATCAGACCACATATGGATATTACCGAATTAATTTTCTTACTAGGCATTTCACCAGAATTAGTTCAATGTCTGGATGGAAATGGTGATTTCCATCCAGTAAGAAGTTACTTCTACTGTTGCATTTATTTTTGCATCAATGATCATCAGTGAGCAGCTAGGGAAAGAAGACTTGAGCAATGCTAGATGCAGTACTACTGCTTTAGCAACAGCAAAAGGAATCCAAACCCTTATTCTGAACACGTAGAGACAAGATTCCAGATACTACTTAAATTGTTTCAGCTATTCCTTTTTGGCTGCTTACATCATAAAACAGATACCACTTGTCATTGGTTTCCAATGGTTTGTGATTAAACTGAGATAATGAACAGTGTGAGTGAGGTTTCAGTTACAGGAGGGAGGGAAGTGCTCTACAAGGTGCTGGTTTAGCCAGGTACCCTCCCAGTTCCAGTAGGGAATGGCATTGCAGCAAGCAAGGCAAGCCTCTAGCAGAAAGGTGAGTATGCTCATGGAGCCAGAACTACAGAAGTACACAGTCAAAAGTGATTTCAGTATTTTGTGTGGCTAGGAGAAGGTAAAAAGTGAGCTGGGTTTTGTTTGGTTTTTTAAATGGTGCTTATTAAAAAAACAACCAACTATCTAATGAAGGAGTAACTACCTAAATCACAGTATCACCAAGGTTGGAAGATACCTCAAAAATCATCAAGTCCAACCTGTTACCGCAAACCTCAAGACTAGACCATGGCACCAAGTGCCACGTCCAAACCCGCCTTGAACACCTCCAGGGATGGTGACTCCACCACCTCCCTGGGCAGCCCAAATTGTTGTGAAGGCTGGTAGGTAAATGGCTAAATTACAGCACTGCGGTTTTTCTCACCTGTTTTATCTCCTCCTAGAGTTCTAGGTTTCTTATCAAAATCTTGATAAATACCAACACTTTCTACAGATCCAGAATCAGACCTTCGTGTAGATTTCTGAGGAGGAAAAGAACATCTGAAACTCTTATTTGCACCATTACTTTAGAGATACTTATTACAACAGATATTGAATGTAACATGATGGCAGTAGGCACTTTTAAAGATTAACAACTCCTAGAACACATATTTTCTCAAGAAGTTTGGTTCAACGACCACTTATAGCCACATTCTTTACAGCTTCACATCAGCCAATTGCTTTTACTTCCTTCACTGCAAAAAAAAGAAGTTACCGAAGTTCTTGAACAGTCTGTGGTGTTCGTTGCAAAATTATTAAAGGTTTAAATTCTTCCCACTGTGGGTTCAAGCTATTAAACTATGGGGAAATGTCCTCTTGGATCAATGTTCATTAAAAGAGGAGGTGGGAATCACTGACATGCTGAAGTCACACCTGTGTGTGACATTGGTCTTTAGCACAGATTTTATGTATAGAAGACTCTCAAGATCAATATTTTAGCAATGAACAATCAGGTTTGTCTTTGTTGTGAAACAGCTACTGCAACAGCTCTCACTGTTTTCACTGTAAATGTCCTATGAATGCTTAGGAACACAGCTCAGAGGAAATGCTGTTGTGATACATTTTCCTGGTTTATTTCAGAACTTCTGTCTGACTCTTTATTTGCAAGGCAGAAGCTGTCCACAAGAGACAGTCATGCTGCAGCAGGAGATGAACAATGCAAATAAACTCCAGGACCAGATTTAATTCCAGAGGAGTTTTCTGTGTGCACATATATATATCAGATTAATGAAAATTGAGAATATCTGGTATATTTCTCCACTCAAGTAGAATTCTAAATTTGAAGCATGGCACAACAGACTTCATTATGATACCACTGTTAAATGATTAGAGAATAGCACTATAGAAGAACAAAGTTTGATTTTAAGAAACCATCCAGCTTTTTAAAAGTTCTTCTGTTAGGTGGGAATTGTCCCCTCCACCAAATTCAACTTCAGGCTAGCAACATCTTGTTAGTTTCTTTACGGGCCAAATTAAAAAGAAATCTGTCTCTATTTCTTCCATTCCGGACTCAGTTCCCCACACAAGTGACATAGAAAAGATGAAGTAAAACTCCTGAAATGCATGGAAAACAGCTAATTACCTGACAAATGGCAATAAAACATACCTGGCTAACTTGATTTAAAGCTTCAGCTAGCAACTTCTGGTTTATTCCACATAAATTTGCCACCTTCTTCTGGCATTTATGGTGCACATTCATCCCACATTCTGTAAGAAACATAAGGAGAGTTACAGAAGCATCAGGAAAATACAACCTGACATTACAGCCAAAGGCTGTGTGTCTCTGTGCACTTCAGAACCCCACAGTAAGACCAGACTGCATATGGATCTATTACTGTTAATAGAACTGCAGTTTAAATCTTTAATTCAATGAAAGCTACAGAAATTCTTTAGAAGCAAAAAAGCCTCCAGTGTTTTATTCTCAAAACCTACAACAACAAAAAGTAACTTGCCTTTTGGGGGGAGAACTATTAAAAAAAATAGTATTTAAAGAAAACACTTTCAGTACACTTTTAGGGACTGCCTTGAGTCAGACTGATCAAATTTCAGCTACTCCCAAAGCAGTAATTTTGATTATACTTGAGATTACTCCTCCACAGCACATTTTCTGACTACAATTAGAAGCTCACCTTGGTTGAGCTGTCATATGAGCCTAGTGCTATTTGTCTTGTCCCTCTCCATTACAAAAGCTTTTTCAGTGGTGCTTGGATGAGATGAATCCTACTCTATATGGAAGTGCACAGCATGCAGCTAATCTCTATTGGTGGGTGGAACACCTGAAAAGCATGGAGCTACCCTTCCTCCACCCCTGTACCTTCACATTTGAGTCCTTGTTTGACCAGCCCCCAGAGCAGGCTGCCGCAGTGGTCACAGAAGGTAGGGCTCATGTAGTTGTAAACTTTGAAGCGGTGAGGCATGTCAATGTTGAAACGTTCTTTCTGAAACTGAGGACAGGGAGAGGGGTGAGGCCTGCTACCCAAACCAGGAATAGCTTCCTACAGAAGAGACCTTGGACATTACAAAGCTACAGCAATTTCTACCATGAATAGCCCAGCTTTAACATGCCCCAGGGAAAATCTGCCCATCAAATACTGACCCACCCCCTTGCAGGACTCTCAACTATTTCCTTGAGAGTTTATCCACTACACACACACACACAAGTAATCATTTAGAGAAGACAGTAAGTTAGGTTGTACAGCCAAGCACCTCACAGATGGACTGAGCTATTTCTATACAAGCTTTTGTTAGCTCAGGGTGTTTAATTACATAAGAACACTCTAAATAAATAGTTCCAGCTCTTACCATTGTGTCCCTGCTGTTGGCTGCAGTACCAGTACACCTCCCAATGATCTTATCAATACATTTCTTATGAATAGCAGCATTGCATTCTTCAAGACATACACAAGAAAAAAAAAGGAATAACTCCTTCAGACAACAAATACCTGGGATGAGGTGTTTGCATTTCATAGCATAATGTGAAAACAACACTCCTTTCCCTCATACTATACACCAAACCTTTCTTTTCTATCAATGTGGTGATCTTGTTAAGCTGATTCCACACCCCCCCCCCCCTTTTTTTTTTTTAAACCTTAAAGTCTAATCCTAAAGCAGATCTACCTAATGGAGCCAATGCCACATGCTTTTTGAGTTTTTACCCTTTGGTATCTCCCCAACTGTTTGGAGTAATGCAGAGAGATATATGCCAAGTCAAAAGTTTCAGTTCAGCTGTGAAACCTCAATAGCTGCAATTCCTTTTAGAAAAAGTGTGACAAAAACTGCTGCCATAAATAAGTAGAACTTTAAAAGAGCATTACACACTTATGAGAAGAATAGCTAAGCCTAGATCTTGATACTAAAAACCTCAGGCAGGAATCATAATTAGACACTTTTAGGTTATCGTGTAAAACTAATGTTTAACATACGCTGCTACCTGTGCTAATGATGCACTGTGTCAGGTATTTACAGATACCATTAGATCTACAGATTTATGTGCAAAGTGGTACAAGAAAAAGGTTTAAAAAAAAAAAAAAATCAACTTACGTCTACATTTGTATCCTTGCTTGTTGAGTCCCCTGAAAAATTATAAAAAGAGGAAATTAAAAAAAAAAAAGTATTTGCTGAAATAAAAGTGGTGTGCAGGGGGTTATTTTTACCATGTCAACCAATCCTTCTTTTGCCTATAGGAATATTTGTTCCAATTCATAAACTGGTCTAAATTCTGCTATTCAGAGCCCTGTTTCAGGAAAGCAAGACTCAGAAGATAAGGTGGTGTGTTTTCGATAGATCAGCAAATGCAAAGGGAAACTTAGAAAATAGGAGGTTTCAATCCTCCTCATCTGACTTGCTACAAAGTGGCCTTACTGTGAAAGGGATCCAGATTCCTATTTGGGTTTTCACTCTCTCGCCAGCCACTTCACATCAAGTCTGAGCACGATTTTCTCAGACCTACCCAGCTCATTCTCTCATCAAACAGATGCTGTTGATTATGGGCCAGATCTCACTTATTCCATCAGTATCATTTTGCCAATTGTTTTAGTGGCAAAAACATTCACGTTCCTTTTTTCAATGTGAAAGAGACAAGTACAACAATGCTTTTAGTATATCATAGAATGGTAAGGTTGGAAGTGACCTCAAAGATCATCTAGTTCCAACCCCCTGCCATAAGCAGGGACACCTCTCGCTAGTACAGGTCACTCAAGGCCTCATCCAGTCTGGCCTTGAACACTTCCGGGGTGTCTGTAAAGTCTATTTCCCAACACACATAAATTTACATGTCATGTTTTGTCTCAGTGTATGTGAAGCTGATTTTGCAGTTACTTGGTCCTTAGGGGTGATGGAGGCTTAGTGTTTCCTTCTTACCACACAAATTCCTTGCAGACAGAACAAAATGTAGGCTGTCCAAAGAAGGTAGCAATGAATTCATGATTTTTGATGTAGTGGATTTTAGCTTGCTTGATAGCTCCTCTCCTGTTTATAGTCACCGTCCCCTCGTTTTCCCTCATGGACTGTTTGCAGTCTAAAGGGAGAAAAAAGACGACACATACTGAATACTTTAAGGTATTACAAAGATTAATGTTTGCTTCTCCAAAAAGTTCAGCTTGTTTTCCCATTTTAGACTTGTGTTTCTATTTATTTTACACCTGCATGCTGCAGACTCATTCCAGCAAGGGTGGAACACACGTACATACTACTTCGTAAGGTGTCTTTGTGTCCTTGTTTACAAGGACACTCCTGCTCATTCAGATGAAGCCATCAGAAAATGAGCTGAGAGGAAGCAGCAGAACGGAATGCAGTCTTGTTGGAGAAATGATAACCACAGCTGTTACCTTGAAGAAAAAAAAAACCAAACAAAAAACCAAGCTCCTATATATTAAGTGATATATGTGCAGGAAAAATAAATGTTTTACTGGAAACAGGAAGTCATCTTCAACAGACTCCTCCTTCATGCTGCTGCTCCACATGCCCCCCTGAACCAAAACCACAGCAGAAGTGCCTGCGAAGTGCTGCAGGATCTTGAGTCACCACTGGACCATGCAATTCTCAGATGGGTGTCTTTCAGCCTCCAGGATCACTGAGCAGTGAGGACTAGTAGCATTTTTCAGTCAGACCTTTCCTTTACATTATCTCACAACACTGATGTCAGTATGTCTTAGTCCTATATTCCTCTTCTAGCCCCACGGGTTTATAGTACATAGTATTATAGAATACTAAATAATTACACAGAAATTTCTTAGGGTATTAGCCAAGAAATAAAGTTGGCTCACACAGGTCCTCCATTACAGGTTACAGTTATTTCCAGTTATTCCCAATAAAGCTTCTGAGTTTCTCTTCCAAAAATGAGCAGTGTGTCTCCCAGGCTTTGTCACAACTCAGACCATAAGTCTTAGTTATACATTTGGAAAATACTAGGAGTTTGTAACAGAGGTAACCCCAAGAAGGAGATGTGGGGTAGCTGGTAATTCAACCCTAAGACACGCTACTTGTCTTTAGAGAAGAGCTGCTGAGTGACAATCCCATCCAGCAGGGAAGGACAAAGGCTTGAATTGGCAACGAAGGCCCCCATCTGTGGATGTGGTCCACAGGTTGAAGTGCTACAAGGCTCGGGGCAGTATGAGATTGTCTTTTCCAGGGTGGGAGTTTCCACAAAGGAGCGAGAGAAAAAAAAAAAAAAACAAAAACACAAACCCAAACAGACCCAAACAGAAGAGCATTTTCCCATTGTCAATGCAATCATTTCTCACTTGCTCCATTGCACTGCTACCTTTTAGCAGTATCAGTGGGAGCTCTGCTGATAGAAACGGAGTTGTGTCCTCTGCCAAGTCACACAAACTGCAGTGTGTGAGCTTACTACAAAGTTACCCAGGGGTTCTGCTTTTCTTTTTGCTAGCTGTGTTTGGGTTTTGTCACTGCATTAGCTGGCTACCACTCCTGCTACCAACAGACCATTGAATCTGGAATACAATCTATCATTTGATACCATTTTGGGCATCCTGAACTAATTTATTGGTTGCAATCGAGAGCATCTGCTGCCTTAGAAAAGAAAGGACAACCTCAGCTCAGAGATTAAGGAAAGATTTAGCACATTAGTAAAGAGAGACATCAGAAGAGGTGCCCAGGTTTTGCCACTAGGTATTAATGCACTTTTCTGAGAAACTGTCTATCTGGTTCAGAGAAAAGTCTGTCCTGCCTCACCCTGAAAAAGCTCCCAACGTGCACCATGACACCCTGGCATGACGTACATCACTGCTACCGCTTCCCCTCCAGGAACAGGATTCGTTCTGGCTGTTCATGCTACTGAGTTCACCCAACAGCTCCCATCAGCTGCTGCACTTCTGCTTGTCCAAGTCTGCAAACAGCACTATCACTGTTTAATCCTACTGAGCAAATACAGGGACCTCACCCACTGGTCCTCAAATGCTGCAAGGAAACCAGGCACTGAAATATGCACAAGAACAACATTGTTGGAAGTCAGCAATACTTCATATTGTTTGCTGCATGAGAACAGTGTCTTCATAATGGTGATTTAATCAGTAACAGCAACAAAGCAGAGAAAGGTATGTGGGTTTATAGCTTTATAGCCCATGTTCTGAGGAGATAACCTGTGACAGAGCAGATTAAGGAACAAAAGCTTCCCTGAAGTCTGTAAGGCAGGCAAACCAAGTGGTTAGCGAGCTACAACAGCATTCACCAAGTGAAGGGGACACAGTTTCTCATCCTGTAAGTCTTAGAGCTATTTAGTACTGCTGATACCATGTGACAAAATCTGACAAACTTGATCAGGATATGGGAAACTGGTGTTTCCTTCACTTCTAGAACACTGATAGCAAATTTGAGGGAAATATGCAAGCCTAGCATCTATTTTTTTTCCTGAGAGGATAACTAATAACTGTGCAAAGAGAGAAGAGAAACCATCCACTTTCCTTAAACGTACTTCAGTGGTGAAGAAACCTTGAGCACAGAACTTCGAAATCTGTGTACGAGAATACAGTCTTCACAAACAGCTGCCTTAAATGCCTTTGCCAAACCCAGCCAACACCTCAAAGTATAGCTGCAAACATTTTTGTATGCCTTAGAAGCATCTGAGAGGTTCAGACAGCAGCTATAAGTCAAGGGCTGCTGAAACTGAGGCGGCTCTGACTGATGGGGTAGCTCATTTCAATGGGTGCGTTCAACAAGTTATCTTCAGTGTGCATATTACCTTTAACATGTGTTACTCCAGAAGCATTTTGTGAAGATCAGCCAATCATAGACCCAACTGGGGAACAAAGGCTTTATTTCAAAAATGCAGAGAGAATTAACAATTGCAAGGAAGTAACTTTCCCAACAACTGCATGGATGCAGGGCGGAGATGAGGGAAGGAAGAAACACAAAGGAAAGCCTTTGCTTCCCCCTTCAGTTGAGCCAGGATTCCCACAGACAAAAACAACACGTCCTGGGGCCAGCACACGGTCAGAAACGGTCATGCACAAACCAGCTGAATCAGCAACTAGAATCCAGGTGACCTCTGTGGCCTGGACCTGAATTTAATCATTTTGAACCCAGCACACACCATTAAACATAATCTATTTCCTCTATTGTGACCTGTGGTTAATATTTATCACTGATACACTGTTCATACCAAGGTCCCTTCCCAAAACCTGCAGCTGATGTGACAAAAGCACTCGGAACTCCCCTGTCCTCTATATTCATTAAACAATTAAGCACAATTGTGAATGGGCAGTGCAGCCCTCCAGAAATGCTGAAAACACACCCTGCATGCACACCCCCCCATACACATCATCTAATCCCAGCACCAGACCTTCTGAATATTTCACAGTCCTCAAATCCACTCACACAACACATGACCCACAGCCTGGAAAACACTTGCTAAAACAGTATTGCTAGAACTCCCATGGACTGAAATAAACCTCAAGGTAGGATGTCAAATTGTCTCAACCGAACCTCAAGAGTTGAAGGGCAGAAGAAAACGACCTCTAGAATAACTCAACTAGATCTTTTAGGAGAAGCAATAGAAAAAATAAAAATAAAAAAAAAAACATTTACCACCTCCAGAGTTTATTTTTCATTCCAGCTTGCTCACTTCCCGTTTGCGCTTGTGAACAGAGGAAAGATAACAGTGCTGCTGTCAGAAACTGAGAACAGGGACTTCAAACGGGGGCAGGCAAAACATTTTGTGAGCTAGCTGGCTGATCAAGTTGAGATTTGCCTGAAACCTTATAATAAATTACAAGACCCACTAACATTTCTGTTCAGTGCCCCCTTTTGCAGTTCTTGCCTTGTTTAAAAGTTAAGTGCACCTTCAGGTCAAGAAAAATATTAATCTCTCAGAGCAATCATTAAAAGGAAGGCTAATTCCTCACAAAGGAGACTTCTGGTATGAACTGTCTCAGAGGAATAGTGCTCTTTAACCTGGTCCTGCAAAGGATTGCTTTACAGTTCATGCATACAAACTCCACCATTTACAGAAGTACGAGTTTCCCCAAAGCCTACATTTCTGTGACACAAAGTTGCTATTTTAAACCATTTTAGGTTCTGTAATCCTCACATTTCATTTACAGAGTATTAATACTGCCATGTAGTTCCTTCTTCCTTTTATTTTTTAAAACCCTCTCCTCTGTTCTCAATACTTGTGGATGTTACACTGCTAACATCTAAGTAGCAATGCCAATAATTTGCTACTATGGAAGCCAATATTACGTGTTCTCAAAGCTCACACAATCTCCTACAACTTCCCTCAGCCCTGAGCATTTACACTATAAGCCCTAGCAAATGCTGTGTCACAAAGTCTCAGCAGCACCTTGATGAAAAGTGTGTGCTACTGGTGTAAAAAAAAAGTCAGCTATGGCATGCTCTGTTCTGCACAGAGACTTGGACACCTGTGGGTGTTGATTTCTTGCCTGCTCCTCTAAATAAATGAAGTTCTGTCTGGGCCACTGTGCCAGCAGCCTCTCCTGTGCTGACTGACACTCAGCAGAGCACTGCAGTGGATGGCTCTGCAACTACTTTCAGCTGAACCAGTCTTCATAGGCAGCAATGAACTCAATGATCTCTCAGAAAAATGCTAAAACTAACTGCCAGGTTTGACAAGCCCTGCTTTTCAGTCCAGGAGAAACAAATCTCATCTTGACACTCCTGTCTTCGTAGCTCTCTCAGCATCTGCAGAGCAGCTCTGCTAACCCAGCCTGTGCTCAGTTGTCCAGAGTATTCTTTTCTTAAGTTTCAAGAAGTGTTTTGGTTAACACTCCTGTAGATACCTGATAGCTTATTCCCTGTTTCACTGGAATGAACTAACTGGAAAACAGGCTGTCTCCTCTTTGTTAAATTACAAAGGCACAGTAAACCAAACCTATAAACACACAGCATCTAAGTCATGCTTCTTGTGAACATACAAAGACACTGCATTTTCTCTGCTCTACACAAGATGTTAGCTACCTTACCAAGCAAATACACTGCCAGCTTCCTGCTTAGGGAATTACTGCATCTGCAGATGGTTGACTTTCTTATAGAAAATTAAGCTGGAAAATGTTTTTGTTAAATCTCTGCAATCACACTTCTAGGTGCAGATTAAAGCAGATTCTAAGTGCCACTGAATAACTATCAAATCTGCCCCAATTTCTAGAAACAGGATTTTCCTAATTAAGTGATTAAATCATCACTGTACATGGAGAAGTTGGTACAAAGCACAGGTCTGGATTTTCACATCTTATCATTATTTACTAATACTGTGACAATTCTTTCTGTAGAGAAACTGGCTTCAAATCTTAATTTAGACCCATGCAACGTGCTGACTGTGATAGCAAATCTGTTATTTACCCTACTACTTTTCACAAATGCCTCAGAGAAAGTCTGAAATTTCATGCTTGCCCTACACTCAAAACAACACACATAGAGAAAAATCTACTAAAAATACATTCAGCTGTGAGGTTCATGTTCCTGTCTCAGAAGACAGACACTTGAGATATCAGAAGTTCAGATGCAGATTACTCACCTTCTGATACAGCTAACAGCATTTAAAGGGAAGAATTCACTCACACTTTTTCCAGGAAGCTGAAGCTCGCGAAGTACCAATTTGAAGTTCAAAACCAAGGCCCAAACATACTTCCAAAGCTGCTAACACAGCTCAAGATACCCAGCAGTACCGCAAGCCAAGCCTGTGATCCTGGGTTTTCTTACTGGATAAGGTTATTAACTATATTTGAATAAACAAAGGTCAAGCAAAGCATTAAACACATTGCAACTCCCACCTATTAAAACTAAAGCTGCTTTACAGAACTATAACCTAGTTTCAATACTACAACGAGAGGAGGGGCAGAAAGAAAACAGTATTCCAAAGTGAAAGTGGGGATCAACAGCCTGTTCTCATGTTTCACATGGCAGAAGGAAAACTTTTAATTCCCAGCACAAGCTTATTTTCCAATCACAGGACAGAAAACAAAAAAATTCTTTGACAGCTCTAAATCAGGGCCCTCCAGCCCTGGTTTTACAGAGTCTAGAAAGAAAAACCCCTTTGAGACTGGGAAAACATTTCATATATAGCCCTAACTTAACTGCCCAGCCCTCAGTCTACAAAAAGAATATACAAATGAAATGCTGCAGTTTCACAGAGGAAATGTGGTTCATTCCATAATGGAGCAGTAACATACTTGCTTCTCAATACTGCTGCCTACCATCAAAGAAGAGAAGAGCAGTTTTCTCTAAAAGGTGGCAGAACATTTGGTGCCTAGAAGGACTGAAGAGCAACAGCTTTAGTTTGCAAAACAAGCCAAAGAAAGAATTATTCACTTCTGCAAAATGCTTGGAGATTTTCAAACACAAGGTAGCACCTTTAACTCAAGAGACGTTAGTAGTAGCAATACCTTAAACCTGGGAACAACTGAAATACCAGTTCAGAACAAGCCTTTTTTTACTATTTTTAGAAATGCAGCTACCTGCATGGGAAGGTGTGTCAGAAAGAAAACAAAATGGTCTGTGCATGGGAAGGAATGTGAACTGTCTCTGAGCTTTCAACTGTTAACTCAAGGTTTTAGCCAACGTGAAGAATGGAAGTTGATACAAACATCCTTGTAAACACACCAACATCTCTGCTGCAATTCTGCTAACTGCTCATTTTGCTAGAGAAAACATTTACAGCAGTGCAATGATGGGCCAGAACTTACTCAATTCTTGCCTATTTTGCAATACACAGGTAGTGACGAGGGCAGTCTGTAACTTTGAGGATTAGTATGTTAAAATGTATTAATGTTTGATGTGAACACTGCAAATAGCAGTCTGAGTGACTTTCCTTCACAAAGGGTAGATGAATAAATGTCTTGAAAGGGAATTTCCACTGCTTCTGTGGTTCGGTTAGCAAAAAGTTATTGGTGAGTAATTTTCTATAAAGCAGAAGGTAAATAGGAAGTTGTTGTAGAGTAGAAGGTCTAACAAGAGCATTAACATGTGAATCCTAACTTGCCAATCAAAGAATGATTGCATGACTTCTGTTTGCTATTTAGCTTCATCCACTACCATCTGCAATCCCTAATAAACACAGTGAAAAAGAATTGCAAGAACATTGCATCTGTTTTTAAATTATTTAGATCAATCACTAAGTACAAATATTTGAGGATTTAAGAGCATACAATCATATTAGCTCCCAACTAACAGCAAAAAAGCAATTTATGGAAGATTTTAATTTATGCTGTCTCTACTGTCCCTCATGTCTATGTGAGAAGAGGAAATGTGCTTCAGCCTCATAAAATGAGCAACTGACAATATTGAAGCTGGTTTTGAACAGATTTGGTTGAGAAACTTAAGTTCACTTGCCAAATGGATTTCTATCTCATTAAACAGAGTCTCACGATACCACTGCCCTGTACACAAAAGCCATGACAAAGACCAAGATGAAGGTTTTTGAATATAATGGCTCACAATAGTTTGAATGCCAACCAGAATGTTACTAGCACAAAACCAGAGAGTTTCTGATCTTTGGAGAAATGTTTTTCCTTACAGGCTCTTCAGAAGCACACAATTATTTGAAATTTTGCTTTGGAGAGTTAAATTTTCATACAAGAAACAAAAACAATGAGCATATAGCTTTTTTTTTTTTCCTCCCTTTTTCCCCCCCCCCCCCCATTACTAAGATAAAATGTCAACTCTGAAATGTCAGGTACTACATGTTACATTCTATCTTTAGGAGCTTCTCTAGTAACTGCTACACAGATTGCACATATGGTACAAAAATGTATGGTACCTTCATGATTAACATGCTGTATGAGAGCACAACTCTGTTCCTTGAACATACCTGAGGGGAAAAAGAAAACCCTCACCAGTACTCAAACACTGTTTAACTCTTTCTGTGTTTCACAAACACATAGTATTACACCACGTACAGCCACAGGCTAATACAGCCATAGGCAGACCAGTCCAACTCCCAGGACATAATGGTTTCATGACTTCTGGTATGGGGAAATTTCAACCAGTAGGCTAAGCAACCTGTGAGGTTTACATAAATTTCCCTCAGGAAAGAATTCCCAAGAAATGGAAATCCTTGACAGAATAGTTGGGTTTATCACTGGAGTTAAAGCTTCCCTTCTTGTAGTCAGCTATCTTCTTTCACCTCCTAGTTTCTTCTCCAGATAGGGCATGTAGATTTCTGACATTTCCAGGTTGTTCACTTTCTAAACTGCTAAGGCAGAACATCGGCTAGATTTGCATTGGAACACTTAAACTTCCACTCATTGTTGCAATCAGTTTTCATTATTAGTGAATAGGACATCTGAATGCCAGGACACTCAGACAGTTCCAGCCAGAAAAAGTTTCCCAGGTAAGCCAGAACAAGAGATTTAACCTGCAGCTAAAAAGATCTCGCAATATCTTTTCTATCTCATCAAAACACAAAGACAGATCTATTAAAGACCTGTGGGCTAAAGGGAACAAGGACAGGGCACAAAGGCATTTAGAAATGAACAAATGCAGCCATGACTTCACATAAAAATCTCCCTCCTACAAAACAAATGAATAAACCCAGAAAATTCTATGCAGTACACCAGGTGGTTTTGGTTATTTTGGGCTGAGATTTTTGTTTGTTTGCTTTGATTTGTGAGGGGTTTTGTGTTTTGTGCTACATCTTGTGTTCTACAAAAGAAATGCGAAAAAAAGCTTTTACTTTTGCATAACTGAATGAAAGAGTTGACATTACCTGCGTCTTCCAAGAAATACTGCACAGCCATCAGCACCTTCCCTTGAGGTTGCAGGTCAAGCTATGGAAAGAAAGATACCAGTGGTGAAATATGCAGCTGACTGAAACACTCAGGAATTTGAACAGCTTATTCTAGGGAATCAAACCAAAACACGGTATTCAATAACTGCTGGATTACAATCCTCTTCCATATCTCACTGCTGCAGTTGAACCAGAGGCTTTTATTCTACCATTTTTACTAGCATTACTTTGATGTCTACTCAAAAGCTCAGCACAGACAAAGTTCACATTGTTTTTGCATGTCCCTTTCCTGTTTCTGCAAAGAAGTTTCTTGGCTTCTGTTTTTACTATTAGTAAACTCAACATACACAGGAACCCAGGCTTAAAAGAAAGTCTATACAATTCTTTATATGTTTATTGAGAGAACAAATCACAGAGGTCTTGAATCCTCTTGCTTAGAATCAGAAAAAGAGCAGTATCAGAATTTTCTTTTTCCTCCCAAACCACTACACGTGGTCTCTGTGGCAAATCTTACAGACCAGCACAAACTCCTCTTAAGCCAAGAGCTGAGGTCTCCTCCTGTGCTTAGAATGGAGTCACTTAAAAACTATGACAAAAGGTAAGAAGTCGGTATGAAAGGATCTGATTCGGTCTTGACTACAGCACAGAGAAAAGAATCCCTCAATTAACAGTACATACAACTTGGGAGGGGAGGAGAGTAAAAAAGAAAGAAAACCACAATTACAGATGATACACCTGTGAACCTGAATCCCTACAGATCCCATTACCCTACTGGGATAATGACTGTTTTCATCTTTAAGGCAATGTCTCTCACTCAAAAAAAGCTCCCAGAAGGCAAAGACCTGAGGTTACAGTGACTACTGACAGCTGTGCCTCTGCACACAAAAATAACTTGTTTACCATGGCCTGTAAGGTTAACATCTCTTCACTACTGAAGTGGCACCTGTTCTACAGATAACAAGCAGATGATTTCAGATCACTGAACTGGCCAAAACTAATGATTAAAACTAAAATTGATCACTGGTGGTTTCAGCTACTTTTCTGAACAAATGCTTAGCTGGTGGCTGGTCCCTGGTGCTCAGTGCTGGGCCAGTTCTCTCTAAGGTCTTTATGAGTGATCTGGATGAGAGGATAATGTGCACCCTTAGTAAGTCTGCAGTCTACATTAAATTTGGTGGGAGCACTGATCTGCTTGAGACTAGGAAGGCTCCACAGAGAGACCTGGACAAGCTGGATCAATGGACTGAGGTCAGTTGCACAAGGTTTAACAAGACCAGGTACCAGGTCCTACACTTGGGTCACAACCACCACATGCAATGCCACAGGCCTGAGGCACAGTGGCTGGAAAGCTACCTGGCAGAGAAAGACCTGAGGGTGTTGATCAACACCCAGCTGAAAATGAGTCAACCTGGGTGGCCAGGAAGTCCAGCAGTAGTGACACAGGCAGGACCAGGCAAGTGATCATGCCCCTGTGCCAGGCACTGGTGAGGCTACACCTCAAGTACTGTGTTCATTTTTGCAGCCCTCACTACAGGAAAGATATTGAGGTCCTGCAGCAGGCCCAGAGAAGGGCACCATAGCTAGCTGGTGAAGGGTATGGAGAACAAGTCTTATAAGAAGTGGCTGAGGGAACTGGAGAGGAGGCGGCTCAGGGGAGACCTTCTTGCTCTCTACAACTCCCTGAAAGGAGGTTGGAGCAAGGTGGCTGTCAGTGTCGTCTTCTCCCAAGCAGCAAGTGACAGAACAAGAGTACAGCCTCAAACTGCACCAGGGGAGGTTTAAGTTGGACAGGAAGAAAAATTTCTTCTCCAAAAAGGGCTATCGAGCCCTGGAACAGGCTGCCCAGGGAACTGGCTACATTGTTACACTCAGAGATTTGTAAAAGATGTGTAGACATGTGCTTAGGAACATGCTTTAGCAGTGCATTTGGTAGTGTTAGGTTAATGTTAGGTTAATGGTAGATTAGCTGATCTTAAAGGTCTTTTCCAGCCTAAATGATTTTATGATTCTATGATTCAGTAACAAAAATGGGTATTAAAGCATCCCCACTTGAGCAGCATCAAACTAACTAACATTCATTGTGAAAATAGATAAAATTAGAAAAATTAGAAATTCGGAGTGGAAATGCCTCGGAATAAGCTTCACCTTTTGTCTTTTCTTTGGATGAATTACGATGATCAGAGCCAACTTAAACATCTGCTGTTTGCTACAAAACCTGCTAGGCTTTATAACACAGGCCCTCAATGTGACATAGGTCATTATTTCAAACACTGACACTGTGGACTTTATTGTCAATTTCTTTAACCTTGTACATTATCTGCTGAAAAAATAAAAGGCTGCTAAAATCATGCACCCTGCCACAGACACTAAAGGGATCAAGCACTCATTTAAAAGCATAAGCTTGAAAAAGCATAATCAGGTCAGCAAGTTTAAGGAATTAATCTCCTTTCTTACCCAGAATTCTGCTTTGCCATTGCCTTTCTTGCACCGCTCTGCCAGGACCGACACACCTACAGTGACTTCAGATATTGGCTCTTCTGCTGCTTTCATCAGAACTATCTGAATCACTCGTCCTTCGTAAATGTGAGCATCAAAGGTTGATTTCCATTCTGGATACATGGTAGGTTTCTTCTGAACTAGAGTCTTTCCTCTCTCTGAAAGCCAGAAAACAGGAGAAAAAAGGACCAAACATGTTAAATCAAATAAAGCTAGTACTTAACAGGACAAAACAAAACAAAGAAAAAAAAAAAGGGAATCCTTGCATTGAAACCTAAAGCAGATTTACTACCTCTTGTACTTTGGTTGGGACAAAGTTTAAACACTCAGTTCAAACATGAGTTGGAAGGCAGAACTCATTCTGACAAACAGGACATGCAAAAGCAATGAAGATGTTAGCTCACAGCCAGAAAGACCAGGAAAGACCATTCCAATCCTGGAGTACAGAAGCTGGTTTAGTCAGTCACGACTTGACAGAATATTTGCATGGCTCCTTTCTGGTATAAATCCATGATGTGCTGTCTGAGCATAGTGAATGCCTACTACTATATAAGACAAATAAAGATACATCTTACACTGACCCAGCTGAAATTGAAACTCGTGACTGAGAGATTAAAGGCTCTACATTTCATTAATCTACTTCCAAGTAAACCAAACATTTAACTTCTATTCATAACTCACTCTTTTTAGCATTGTAATTTGTCAGGATCACTACTTTAGGGATACTGCAAGGCCTTATCTACCCTCTACAGCACATGAAGACCTTGTGCATACAGTCAAAGAATAAGGAAAAAGCTGGGAGGACTTAAAAAAAACAAAATCTTTTTTTTTTGTAACATTTGCCTAGCTTCCCATAAGAGCACCTCCACAGAATCCTTCCTTAAGAGTTTTACAGTGCTTTGCTCTTCTTATTGGATGGATTTTTTTTTTCCTAATGCACAGCTTCAGTCTCTCTTGCTACCAGTTTAGCTAATTTTTCCTGTCCTTACCTCAGGCACAAAAACAACTGATGATTGCATGACCTAGACTGAGTCTTTCAGCAGTCCCATCAACAGAGCCAAAATCATGCTTTCTCCTAAGCAACCAAATTCAGCTCTTCGCTGTGATTCTGGCCACACAATACCACCTCCCCTGTTTTTCTGTGTGACTTGCTGCAAAATCACTCATTCCCCATTTTTGCACAGGTAACTGAATGTAATTTAGCACATTCTGCCCAATTTCTTCTATTTATCAAGATAATTTCCTGCAATAGAAGTGACTCCTAAGTGCCTCTCCAGCTCTGATTGACCAATTTTTCCCCCTAAGTGTGTAATCTGTTCTTATGATCTCACAGTGGTAGCAAAGCACATTCAATACCTGGACACTTCCATAGGAAGCTGCAGTGTGGTCTGTCTCCTAAAACTGGCAATAGAATTTACACTCACCTTGACACAGGAAGAATTAAATACTTTTTATTTAAATATCTGCCTGGAAACTGAAGGCAAAGTTTATGTCCATTCATTAATAGCTTGTTTGATACCCTCCTCACTCAATTGTGCTGAGCCATCCAAAGGAGAGTAGTATTGCCCTTATGCTGTTTTATTAGGGGATGCCTACCAACAGCAGCATTACAAATTGCAGCTGTGATGGGCAGACCTTGCCAAAGGGCATTCTGAAACACTCAGGAATGGCCACCTGAGAACCTCCATCATTGCAACCTAAATTTCAGCATTCCTGGTCTTTTTATCTTGAAATTAGGAAACTCTGCAGGAAGAAAAAAAAAAAGACAACCCTCAGGTTCTTAGCAGTGCAAACCTACTTCCAGAGTCCCATACTTAGTTTTCTAAAATATGAAGAATTGGAAAAACTATGGTGAAAAATATATAGGGAAAGCTCAAATAAAACACAATTAGGGGATTATTAGGACAGGCGATAAAAGGCGAGGGAGAATTAACACCAGGCTGTCTGCACAGCAAGACTTTTACACTAGCCTATTTGTTTTGGATTGCTAAAGCCAAACCCCTTCATCAAAAAGGCAAGCCTCAGGAGGCATCTTTGGGAATATGAGAAATGGCACCCTTTTGGAAAGCCTCTGATGGTAAATCAGGGTTTGCAGAAGCACCAGCAGCTCACAGAAGAGTTGGTAATACTCCTTGTAGGATTCTTAGAGGAACAGAACTATTTCAATCAATTCACAGGACTGTCCCAATTACTATCTGCTTCGATTAGCTACTATACACATTTTTACGCTATGTAGAACTGAAAGAACCAATCTAAATCACTGGCAACAGCTTCCAGCCTGGCCATGCTGCTCTGCAATTAAAATCACACTAATCAGGCTTTGTCATGGATGACACTGCCTGCCTGCACATGAACACGTGAATGTCAGCAAAGAGCAACCTTTCAGAATACTGTTCTTGCCCCACTTGTAGTCAGATCTCCTTTGCTTCTCTGTTAACACTACTGGCTTCTAAACATTTCACATGTTTTCAAATTGGCTCAATGCCTCATCATTAGACAAACGACTTTGTCCTGTACAATAAGCTTTTCCTCAAGCATTTCTCAGCATACAAATCCAACAAAAGTCATTCCAGATCTTGTCAAACTGATAACAGGATTTTACTGATTGCGCCAAGGTTTACTGCACCCTCCTGCCCCATTTTTCAGTACTTCGAAGACACAGGCAAGCATGAAGGAGAAATGTTGGGAGAATTCTACCGTTCAAAAGAGAGAAATGGGTGGGAAAAAAACAATTCACCTCTCCATGCATTCTGAAGGCTATAACACTTTCAACACTGTCTTATGAAGTTCTCTTAGTAAGACTACAAAGCTGCTTCACTGGAGCTTAACATGTTTGCTTGATGACATATTCTGAAAGGGGCACCACATTTGTGCTTAAAGGCATTCCTGTATACTGCAGTGTTTTGTGAAGCCCTACAATCACTGTGCAGGATTAGAAGGCTGTGCTCTAACTCAGTATAGCAAGTCCCTCTCATCCTGCTTGACTACAGTGATGTATTTTAGCTAAATGTCACAAGTGATCTTTGAAGACCAAGGGCTTGTCAAACCAGACCTTGGTAGCAAGTGACTCCAAGCAGGTAATTCTACCAAAATGCCTGCCTCAGTTACTGCAACAGCAAACTACACTTCTCATTAATACTTATTACTCCAAGTCTGGGAAATTATTATTATTTACTATGCTATGCTTGAGGACAGTTCTCTCAAACCTGCTGCAGTTCAGATCCCTCTGCATGGCTCTGCACTACACCACTCTGCTCTGCAGAGATTCTGCAAGTGCAATGTGTCACTTGGGAAAAGGAGAGAACAATGTTTTATTGAACATTTGACACCTTTGTCATGCAAAGTTCACAACTTGCCTTAAGGCATGCAAAAGTGACACTTCAGCTGCTTCACCACATACTTTGTGAATAGTTGTATGTTGGTGGTAAACCAATACATGAGAAACTTTAGACTTCACCCTCCCAAGCACTGAGCACTCTGATCACAAGACAAGAAAGCACTAAGAAAGAAATCTTGTTTTGAGGTGAGGACAAGAGACAAAAGTCATTGCTGCATCTCCCATTCTAAAAGAACTACTCATGGTGAAGTGCTTGGCATGACAGGAACAGCAGGACTCACCACCATTCATAGAGGACTGCAGGATTTCTCAAACACTTATTCACATTGAGAAAAGCATCATCATTTGTAACCTCACCTGTAGTCAATGCCTCCTTCATCTTGATAGCACAGAAAGGCTGCAGTTGTTCCCCTTGATTCTGCACAGGTCCCAGCTCAAACGAGTTGAAAGACATCCGTAAGAAGGGTGCCATTGCTCACAATGATACACAACCTAAGTGGAAAGAAGTAAATAAAAATCATAGAACTGAAGATCTGGTCTGAGACTTGTAAGAAAACCATACACATTCCTCAGCAGCCATCACAGCTGCTACAATCCATCCTCTGAAGTTTGCAAATCTTGAATGTAGCTATAAGATCACGAGCCTCAAGTAAAACTGGCATGTACTGAAACAAAAACCTAATGTGTGCAGCCAATGACTTGATTCAAGACACCCTTTTAACCATATCCTATTAACAGTAAGTAGCAGTTATGCCTTTGAATTAGACCCTGCTCAATTTTTGAACACAGAGACTCTATTCATTTATACAAGTATACAAGCATTCTTATCAAATAAGTAGTTCACAAGCTAATAGATTGCTTGGGGTTCTTGTTTTTTTAACTTTTTTTCCCCCCTTATGCCTGGAATGAAGGGTGGGTTGGGGAAAAAAGGGAGGGAAAAGATTGTTGTCTATTCCATCTGCTCCTTTCCCAATATTTCTCACAATGCATAGAAGGAAAACTAGAGGAAAAATCCATCTAAAGCTCACACTCCTTTGCTGCTCTTTTGGTACACACTGTTTTTTTTCTTTTTAATTGCTACACAGCCTCAAGGATTCCTGGACAGAACTTTAGGCACTTCAGTAGGCAATCAAATGATAAAACTACTGAACCTGTATACAGTTCCTGGACACTGCAGCAAAATCTTCTACAGTAAAAATAACATGTCCTTAAGCATGTACACCAATGCATGCAGCATGGGTAATAAATAAGGGGAGCTAGAAGCCTTGGTACAAGAGGAAAACTATGATGTTGTGGTCATCACAGAAACGTAGTGGAATGAGTGCTGTGATCAATGGCTACAGACTCTTCAGGAGAGACAGGCAAGGGAGGAGGAGCAGCCCTGTATATTAGGGAAGCTCTGGACATTATGGAAGTAGAGATTAAGGATCATCAGGTTGAGTCCCTATGGGTAAGAATTAGGGGGAAGGCCAACAAGGCTGACATCCTGGTTGGAGTCTGTTATAGACCACCCAACCAGGAAGAAGAGGTTGATTTATTATTCTTTAAGCAGCTGGAGGCTGCCTCAAGATCAATTGCCCTTGTGGGTAACTTTTCTCTGCAGTGTTAAAGTTCCAGCAGATATCTGGCAGGTTAGAGGCAGTCTAGAAGGCTCCTAGAGTATATGGAGAACAACTTCTTATCTCAGCTGTTATGTGAGCCTACCAGGGGTGCAGCCCTGCTTGACCTGTTGTTCACAAATAGAGAAGGGCTGGTGGGAGATGTGGTGGTCGGAGGTTGCCTGAGGTGTGGTGACCAAGAAATTAAAGAGTTTTGGTGAAACCAGGAGAGGCATCAACAGAACCTCCACACTGGACTTCCAAAGGGCAGACTTTGGCTTATTTAAGGAACTAACTTGGACAGTTCCTTGGGAAACATCCCTTAAAAACACAGGGGTCCAGGAAATGCTGGACCTACTTCAAGAAAGAACTCTTGAAGGCACAGGAACAGTCTGTGCCAATGTGCTGGAAGATGAGCCGACAACGGAGACAGCCAGGCTGGATGGGCAAGGAGCTTCTAAAGGAATTAAGGGGAAAAAAAGGTGTATCACCTTTGGAAAAAAAGGGAAGGTATCCCAGGAAGAGTTTAAGGATGTTGCTAGGTCTTGTAGGAAAAAAATTTAGAGAGGCAAAAGCCCATTTAGAACTTAGACTGGCCACTGCTGTTAAGGAGAATAAAAAATGCATCTATAAATATATTAATGGCAAAAGAAGGGGCAAGGACAACCTCCACTCTTTATTAGATGTGAAGGGGAATATAGTAACGAAAGATGAGGAAAAGACAGAGGTACTTAACACCTTCTTTGCTTCAATCTTCAATAATGGAACAGGTTGTGTCCAGGAAAAGTGGCCTCCTGAACTGACAGATGGAGCCAGGGACCAGTACAGTCCCCCTGTAATCCAGGAGGAAGCAGTGTAAGGGACCTGCTGAGCCATTTGGATCCTCACAAGTCCATGGGACCAGATGGAATCCATCCTAGGGTGCTGAGAGAGCTGGCAGATGAGCTGGCCAAGCTGCTCTCTATCATTTATCAACAGTCCTGGCTCGCTGGAGAGGTCCCCACAGACTGGAAGCTGCCAATGTGGTGCCCATCCACAAGAAAGGCTGGAAGGAGGAACCAGGAAATGACAGGCAGACCTGTCAGCCTGACCTCAGTGCCAGGCAAGGTTATGGAACAGGTCATCTTGAGTGCCATCACACAGCACCTCCAGGATGGCCAAAGGATCAGGCCCAGCCAGCATGGGTTTAGGAAGGGCAGGTCCTGCCTGACCAACCTGATCTCCTTTTATGATCAGGTTACCCACCTGGTGAATATGGGGCAGGCTGTGGATGTAGTCTACCTGGACTTCAGCAAAGCCTTTGACACTGTCTGCTGCAATAAGCTCCTGGCAAAGTTGGCAGCTCATGGCTTGGACAGATTCACTCTGATACGGGTCAAGAACTGGCTGGAGGGCCAGCCCCAGAGAGTGGTGGTGAATGGTGCCACATTCAGTTGGCAGCTGTCACCAGTGGTGTGCCCCAGGGATCAGTGCTGGGCCCAGTCCTGTTCAATATCTTTACTGATGATCTGGACCAGGGGGTTAAGTTCAGCATCTGTAAGTTTGGAGATGACACCAAGCTAGGAGCAGGTGTTGATCTGTTGGAGGGTAGGAGGGCTCTGCAGAGGGACCTGGGCAAGCTGGATGGGTGGGCAGAGGCCAATGGGATGTGCACATCACACAACCTCCCTATGCAGAGACCATTCTCAATAAACGGAATTTTTTTATGACTGACATTTATTGAGATAGTCAGCTAATAAAACCTGTTTCCCTACTTTATTTTCTGCAGAGCTAGACAAAGCTAGAAAGGATGTTTATGATTACTTGGCACCACTGAAGAAGTGAAAGCCATGACTATAATTCTCATCCATGCAGAGGGTCATCTGGGCTAGCAGTAAAGTAACAATCCTCCCACACTAATCCACTGGTTATTGCAGCTTGGAGCACCATGAGATGAGACTGCAGACTGAGCTGATCTCACAAAGAAAGAAAAATAGACAGCTTTGTAAAAATTAACAAATACCATATGACACCTCAGCTTTCACAAATGCAATGTAAACACAAAGCTCATCAAGAGTTTTAATGAAGAACATGTTTTAGCTGCTCAAGAGACCTTGTGTTCACTATGTTCAGAAGTCCCCTCAAGTGACCAGCTGCATGCCTTGCCAACACCAGATCACATGTAGCTACTTCTCAATATGGATGTAAAAGAAACCAGATTTCATCATCATCCATCTCTGGGGAAACAGCTCTAAGACCTGATTAGGCCATAGGTAGAAACCAGCTGGGTAGGTCATCTTGAAGTTCCCACTGGAAAGTTTATTTGACAGAATCACAGGAATGCAGGATAATTCTGGCTAGAAGGGACAACCCAGCTATAAGACACAATTTCCAGTAAGTCTGGGACTACACTAACAGAAAAATTGCAAAGCACTGACAAAGTTAAACAATTGCACTGATTTCACTCAGGACCATCTGATTCAAGCCAATGTTAGTCCTGAAACAGAATACAAGGCTTTGACATTTACTACTTTAACTCCAAATGAACAGACAACAGAAACAGGAACAATGCACTCACAATTTGAACAGTTTCACAATCTTGGCCATTTCTGATGGCCAAATCATTTGAAGGCCAGCTCTGCTGCTTAATTTTAAGCGCAGTTATTTTAGTTTCATCATAGCTGGCTGCAGTGCAATCCCCAATGCTCACTCCGAAACACTATACACAAGCAATTCAGCAGTTAGGAGAAAACACCAATATCCCAGGATTTCTGACAATGTTCAGTCCAAGGTCACCACAAAGGCCAGAAGATAACTTTTTTGCTTTTCCGTTTAGCCGCAAAAAAAAAAACACAAATGAAAACCCCCAAACTCAACAGCTTACTTGCACATAAACTGCCTGTCTCTGCCAAAGTTCTTTACTCTTTCACAAAAGCAGAGATTTTAAGTGGCATCATGCAAAATCTTGCCATGTATGATAGACTAGAGTGTGACACAGGGAGGTTAAGTGGAAAGGCACGTTTGGATTTGCTCCTGTGATACATTTGCCAATCCTTGTCTACGCTAGGATACTGCAGTGAGACAAGTATCAGCTGTAGTGCTGTAAACAAAAACATACCCCACTAAAACCTGCTTTGGCAGTGAAACTCCACAAAAGAGATTAATTTTAACTCAACAAAGTGCTGAATGTACTCATCCAAAGTTTTGTCACATTTGAAAAGCACAAAGATCAAAAGCAATACATGTTTTGTTTTGCTTACTGCACTTTAGACAAGACCCTCTCCAGTCTCCATGACTTTTTCTTGGAAGCAACAGAACAAACATTGAGTTTAGTTTTGAGAGCTGTATCTGTCAAGAACTGAAACTTCAGTGAGTTGAGATTTTACAACCTACTCATCCAATCTGCATTGCTGCTGCAAAGTATTAAAGCCAAACTGTTTTCCCTGAAGAGTGTGATTTTACCCAAACCAAATGGTGGAAAAAATGAGAAGCAAAGTCCAAAAAAGTACTGCAAATCTTAAGTTACAGGTCTGGTACCTCCAACAGTCTCAGAGTCATGTGGAATCTGAAAAACACCTAAGGGGGAAAAAATCTTCCAGTAACACTACTATCTATCAAGTACACTATGATGGTAACATTGCTTCAGAGCACTCCCTTAGATGCTGTCCAGCACAGCACTGGTTTTGTCATGGATCCTTGATCTGTCCTACTCCAAACTAGAACCACATTCTAGGCTGCATGGGATAGATACTCCAAAACCCACAGGAATTTCCATGAAGCTGTAACACTGAGAGCCTTTGAGTATTTAACGTGGAAAGGAAATCAACCATGTTATTGTCAACTATAATATGCATGGAGTGAGAAAAAAAAAATGGAAACATCTTCACATGATTGCGGTCAACATCTGCTGGATGAACAAATACTCCATTTTCACACAGATGTGTCAGCAGCATGTAGTTTTAAAGGAATCCTCAAAATAAATTAAAAATCTTAACATTTTGAGAATTTTAACAAGATCCACTTGCATAAAAGTCACATTAAACATCTTTTCCCCAGGGACTAGGGACAAGCAGTAAATTCTGCAGTCCCTCCCCCTCCAACAGCACACAGCAGCTATCAGGGGCTCGCGCTGCAGCTGAAGGCATTACTTGTCAGGGTCCCTTTGCTGCTGTACTTCGGCTTCGTAATAAACAGCGAGGACAAGCCAACTCCAACACAAGCCAGAAACAAGACACGGTTGTGACTTGCACACAAAGTGGGAAGTAACATCAAAGCAGTGCATCATCTGGAGGAAATGCTGACATGGACCAACAACAGAGCACTGAAGAGACAAAAAGCCTAACGGGCCTGAACAGAGACCAAACTGTTCCAGCACTGACACGGGTCTATACATCCAAGGGATATACAAATGACAAAACTCCCCTGCCGATTCGAGCCTCTGATTTCCTTGTAGTAATCTGTTAAATATTTTGCAGAAGTAAAACTGCATGCACAGGCTGTGGTGTTTTCAGGCTGTTTGACAGAAATACTCTACAGGATGGCACAAAATGACTGCTTTCTGCTTAGCTTCTTGCTGATGCTGCTTCCAAGAGCAACCAAATGCCTTAGGGGAACGCTCACGGCAGCACCACACATTGCCAACTGATTGTTTTCAGAGAGCTTAGGATGAAAAGAGCACCTGTAAAACAGCCCTAATACCTAAAACCTGTAAATCATCTACAATTTCTGCAGTAATATTACTAAAACGGTGTAGATGCATATAAAATGTTTTAAAATAATTACTTAACAGGACTATGAAAAGCAAGAAAGGTGACAAGAAATTTAACATAATGATTCAATTAACTTGCTGTTAAATTTATTGCCAAGTGAGAGAATTCCTCCTTCAGAATTTCAATATGGCAACTGTATGCACTAAATTCTACTGTAAATTATGTAGGTTTAAAGACTTGTTTTGTCCTTTTTTTTTTTTTTTTTTTTTTAAAATAAAAAAAAAGGTGGTTTCCCANGTACATAAAGAGTGGTTCACAGAGTCCTACAAACCCAGCTTGGAAAAAAACCTAGTTGCCATTTTCTTCTTTCTCCTCCTAGTATTTTCTTGCAGATGCTTCTGCTTTTGTTGGGTTGGGGCAAGGCAAGAAACAGAAACAATGACATAATAAAATCAGCCACTGTTTATGTTGCAATAGTCTGCAGAAAATCCATCTAGATAAGTCATGTAGCAAGAGAAGTTCCTAAGTTTCACCGCACTTGGCCAGAAGCACAGATAATTCCGACTTTCCATGACTACTTTTTCTGCATGCTGAGCAGTTCCAAAAGTGCCTGAATTTATGGCTGCTGTATAAATTGTTATTTCCCCAACACTCCCAAGCCCAAAAAAATTTACTGATGCTTTCCCTATCATTATGATGAAAAACCTTTCAAAATATGAGCGTCAGAACTCTTCTTCTGAACAGGCCAACTCTTTTATCTTGGCAGTACAAACTCCTGAGAAGCCAGAGGGAATTGCCATAGTAGGCAAGCGACAGCAAAAGCAGACTTCATTGGTGTGCTTTTTGGAAGGCAAGCAGCTCAGTTTATTTGAGCATATGATAACATATGATTAGCTCCGTAACAACAGTTGACTGCTTTTAAAGTGGTTTCAAGTGCATCAAGCAAGACAAATTTGGGTTTTACATTAAGAGATCAGTAAGTTGAGGACATTTTGGACTCTGAGACAGCAGGACAGGCTGCTGCACAGTATATGCCGCAAGACTTAAAAAAGCATTTTGCACTGAATGTCCTTTTCTGGAAAAGGAAAAAGAACATTTGGAGCAACGGAGTTGGCTTCTTTGATATTCCACAACTACTACTTGAGGAAGAGTGGGGGGAAGTACTGTCAGCTGCCTTTTTTTTTTTTTTTAAAAAAGAAACAAACAAAAAACCTAACAAGTGCCTTTAAAAAATAGCCATTAAAATACTATTTTAAAAAAACTCTGAGTTGTTCTTCCTCTTTGAGCACACAGGACTAAACAGCAGACAACAGCACTGTAGGTTAGCTGATTTTCACCATTATCAAAGCCACATTTGAAATGAAAGTGCAAATGAATCTTTTTCATTAACTTCAAACACAAACGTGAGACATTAAAAACATGCAAGAGAAGAAACACTGCCTGAAGCCCAAAGACTTTGTTCGTTATTTCTGACACCACAAACTGATTAATTTGCTAAGTAGCAACTGTGACAACATGGAAAGATTAATACAAGGGGACTGGCTAGCTGGATTCTTATGGAGCTCTAGGTGAGAGGAGAATTCAGTAATACCAAATTGCATTACGGAACAGGAGCATGTCTAAAGCATTAGATAGGAGGCAAACTGTTTTCTCTCCATGCATGCATGACCTAAGACTAATTAGGTAACTTACTTTCTTTGGACATAGGGAGTAAGTAGAGGGCTTTTCCCCCCTGCAATTAAATAACACGACCTTCTCCATGCCAGAGGAAAGAATATCTATCAGGTGAAAGGGATGAGGCTACACCTCTTCTTTCCTACAGTAATACATCCTAGAGCCAAGATATAAAGTAGTTCTAGTTCTGTGTCACTAAACAGAATACTGGATGTCTTCTGCAAGTCTGACTCCCTGACTAGCTCTCAGCTCCCACTTCCTCAGTGTTCAAATATTTAGACAGCACAGCTAAATTGCAAAACTGTACATGAAGTTTATCACATGAATATGAGTTCCTCAAAGGATCTCATTCTGAAAGAGGAGTTCATAGATGTTTTTGTAACAGCCAATGCACCGGGAAAGCTGAATTACTCATACAAATGAAAGGAAAATAGCCCCCCAAAGCCCCAGTATTTTGTACAGTATCTGTTTCGATGTCATTATGATCATGTGAATGGGGATCCACAATCAGCCATACTTGATTAGTATCTTTTAGTGGGGACTTTTTTTAAAGGGATTTTTTTACAAGGGCTTGTAGTGGTAGAATGAAGGGGTATATACAGATTTAAGCTTGAGGAGGGTAGATACAGATTGGGTATTAGGATGAAATTCTTTACAGTTAGGGTGGTGAGACACTGGAACAGGTTTGCCCAGACATTGTGGATGCTCCCTCCCTGGTGGTGTTCAAGGCCAGGTTGGATGAGTCCTTGGGCAACCTGGTCTAGCAGGAAGTATCCCAGCCCATGGCCGGAGGGGAAGTTGGAACTAGATGATCTTTAAGGTCCCTTCCAACCCAAGCCATTGTAGGATTCTATGAAATTGCACATCAAGCTCATTCTTCAACACCATCCTCGCTCTTGCTGAATACTTTCATCTATGATTTAGTGTAACACTCAAGATTTCCTTTCTGATGTATAATTACAAGCACAAAGGTTCTCATTAATCATGTGACTCTGTTTCCTAGAAATCAACATGTATTTCCCAGACAGAATAACACAACATGCCAACAATATATTTTCAATACATACATAAACCAGCATGACAACATTTCAGCTAAACTTTTACAAACCAATACACACCACTTTTCTCTTCAAAACACTGAAATTTGGTGGGTGATTTTTTTTCCTTAAACTTTCACTGAAGAGGAAAAGGTCTTTTTCCTTAGCACTCAAACAATCAAGTACTAGTATGTCAGCTAAAGTTTAAGAAATTGGAAATCTGTTTTATTTTATTTGTGCTGGGTTAATGTCTCTATGTGAACAATGAAGAAGCAGAAAGGAAAAACCAAACCAAAGCAAAACACTCAACACAAAACACAACAAAGCCAAACAGCAACAAAATAACCCCACAGAACTAAAGAAACTAGGCTTTCAACAGAAATAATTTTTAAAAAGCACCTTTTAAACCATTCCAATTAGAGAACAATTTTACTTTGCACCTTTGAAAGCATCAGGAGATTAGGCAGTCTAAGTGCCTCTTTCACAGCAAGCCTCCAAGCCAAAAATTTATACCACTGCCAGCTATGACCTAATCCTCCAAGTATCTGGAAAGCTAGAATATTCATTAGCTGAGAGAACTGTATCATCATTCATACATGCTGGAAATCTGCTGCTCAGATAACCTCTCAGAGGAAACACAGTTCAGTTCATGGAAGCACAACTTTGATCAAGGCTTTTAAAGTAAAAGGATATGGGATTTGTGAACCAAAAAGTTTTGCACATTAACTGTATACTGATGTAGAGATAGATCCAGCCCTCTGTCCTGACTGCATCTGGAATTACTGGGGTTGTTTCTTCTGGGTTTTTTGAGTTTCTGGGTTAAAAGTTAGCATAGAGTCTACAGTACAAGTTGTAACAAACTCGGGGTGAGATGCACTATTTAATACCATTTTTAATTCCTGTCTCTTTAAACCTCTAGATAGGTAAACAGTAAACATTTATTTTTTTGCCTCTTCCTCAACTGTGTTTAAATAGAAAAGCTCCACACTCTGTGATGACACTGATGCTGTCTTTATCTAAACACTGTGACAACATGTCTGCTAACAGCCATAGTAAGTGATTTTCCACTAAATGAATAAAACCATATCATTTTAATATCCTTCTTGGGGAATAAACCTTTAAGTATTGCTGTGTCTAAGATACAAGACAATAAACAAGAAAGGAAAAAGAAAAATCCCTGGAGCTTTAGATGAGCCAGAATTTTGTTTGTAGAGATAACTATGGGAGGACATCCTCAACTATTTTGGGTTTTGGAAGAGTAAAAATTTCTGTGGACTGAGAGCTGTCAAAAACATCCTTTGGGCATCTTCCAGAAATGCTATTCCTACCATCTGAAAGACTCATATTTCTGGAAGATGAGTGCAGATCAAACTGTTAGACACTTACTGTCTCTCATGTTTTTTCCCAGCTTCCACTCCAGTGCTCATCCTTCTGAAGAACCATTAAAAAAGAGATGTTTGGTTGGCATATGCAAAACACTACACACACACACAGAAATGAAACTTATACCCAAGACCTTCACTTAACAACAAAGCAACTCAGCATCTGTTCTGTTACTTTATTGGTTATAGCACTAATGAACAAACTGATAGAAAAAGACCCCGGGGGTGTTTAAGGCCAAATACAATGAGGCTTTGGGCAACCAAGTCTAGTTGAGAGGCATCCCTGCTCCCTGCGGGGAGGTTGGAGTAGATCTCTGAGGTCCCTTCCAATCTAAGCCATTCTATGATACAAACTTCATTAATCATCTTAAAAATACTTTCAGGAAAATAAGACTTATGCAACTGACTTCCAAAGATCCCTATATTTCACTGAAAAAAATGTAGCTGAATACAAACTCTTTGCTAACAGTTGTACTCCCATGTCCCATTTAGCCCATAGAAGCACCAGAGTATTCAATGATTTTCCTACAGACAAGCTTTCCTGACTCATTATAGTCTATCATTTCCTCCATCACTAAATGGATAAATGAGTTAAAGACTTGGTTACTTTCCCTACACCTTCTTCTAATTATTTCTGACTTTTTTGCTATATATGTTTCTTTTGCCACAAAAGTGCCTGTTGCTGATAATTTTTATAGCAATCTTTTGGCAGAAACCCCCCCAAGCTGCTATCACTCTATCACTGAATAGTAGCTCCTGTTGGGAGGTTGGGAACTCTATCATTAGGACATATCATTGCTGTCAGATCATTGTTAAAAAAGATGGTATAAGGCTGCTACTGGCACAGAAAAGCTCAAGAGGAAAAATAAACAGCTGTAGACCAGAATGCTCCAGAGGTGATGGCACATGCCATGTGCCCAACGCTCTTCCCAAGCTGTGCACTGCAACTGTACTTGAAAAACGGACAGGCAGGTAACAGACTGGAAGCACACAGGAACCAAAATGCTCCTAATTGTTCCCAATGCAAATATTCCCACTTCCAATTAGATAAGATCCCTTTCTTAATGCTCAGCATGGAAAGACTGCATGTCCCCAGGCAGCAGAGTGGGAAATTCTCTTTCCAAATGGTGTAATTTGTTTGAGTAGATCTACCCTTAATGGTCTGCCCAGTCCTGCCTCCAAATCTTTCCTCTGTGTATTAGGTCTCTCCACACTGCCTTCTTTCCCTCCTTGCATGCCAAGCAGCTCTTTTATGCTGTTTGCTATGCAGCTTGCTCAATCACAGCTTACTTAATTACCACAGCATTCTGTACCTCTGAGCTACGTCTCACTTCTATTCAGTAGTGGTCACATGAGATGGATCAACACAGCTCAAAACGGTGAGTAGTGGGTGCTGGCAAGGAGCTCTTCTGTCATTTCCAACAAGCCACATTCCCAGCACAAGTTAGCCCAAAAGACTCCTTTCTGCCTTGCAGTTTACAGCACTCAACAGGCCACAGTATACTGGCTTTTCCCCATAGGTCTGGGTATTTGCTTCCACTACAGCACTAAGTACATAAATCCTGCTCTAATACTGCTTTTCCCATGTTAGCAATTACTGCAGAACCCACAGACATGTTATGTGGCCAGGACTGAGAGGCAATTCATACAACTAAAAAGAAGCAAATAGATGCCCATAACCCACTTCTTATGAAAAGTTAGTCCACATCATGGATAATTTGAGAGTCCCTTGTAGTGAGTAAACAACAGTTAAATCAACTTTGGCTCAATGAATTTCAGCTCTGTGGGAAAGAGCTGCAGACAGTTACATTTCCAGCCTTTAACAGACAAACTCCTTCTGCCTCTGTGGGACTACTGGGGGAAAACAAGGGAAAAAAAAACCAAAAAACCAAAAAAACCCAAAACAACCAAACTTGAAACACAGCTACACTGAAAAACTATTTGCTCGTATTGTGAAAATAATTAAGGTGTAGTTAATTAAAGAGCACTATTATTAAAAAGCAGTTTTGTAACTATAATTGTCATGCTCCTGTATCTCCTTGTCCAAGATGCAGTTTTCCAGTTAGAGCACTGGAGTTCTCTTAACTGTTCTAAAACTAAATCCACCTGTAGAAGTAAAGCTATTAAACCTGTTCCTGATAGAAAAAGTTAGACTTATAAAAAACAGCACTTAAAATTCATCTGAGGGAACATGAAGTGAAAGTCACTGCCCCCTTCTAATGTAAGATGCATACCAAGAAGCTCCAGTTCTTGGCAAGATATGCAAATATACATCATGTGCACAAAGATCAGGTATCCTGAGGAAGAAGAATAACTTTCTTAATTATCTCCCCACGCTAACATTTTGTTACACTGAGGGTTTAGGGTTCTTCAGTTAAAGTTGTGAGAGAAAAAAAAATTTTTTGACTGCAGAACCTACACAAATATGTATAACAGTTCCCTGGACAAAAGGTAAAACTCAACCTCCTCAACCTCAGTTGTGTAAACAAAACAGAGGAAAAAGTTTCCATTATTACTGATAGAAATTCTGTACTTCATGCAGTATTAGTTTTATAGAAATATTTGCCTTGTTTTGTTAGGATTTAGAGTGTAGTGGGGAATAAAAAAAAAAAAAATTGTATCTGGTAAGAACTTAGAACAGCTCAAGCAAGTGATAGAGATGATTCAAGCTGCTTTCATTTCCTTTTCCAGAGGAACAGTGAAAAAGGAAAATAGAGAATAAACCCTCTGTTGCTGACTTCAGACATTACTCAGAAAACCTATGCAGAAACCTCTAGAACAATAAAGCCTGCATCTGCCTTACTATTCCTTATAGAGCAAAAGGGAACTTAGCAAATAAAACCAGTGTTTCTCAAGAAACAGGAAAAAAAAATTGAAAATATAGACTCTTTCCTATCACTGTAAATAATCTGAACACATTTTTCTAGCAACAGTATTCATTTACAATGGAAGATGAAAGACAACTGAGTAGCATAAGCAAATTAAGATTAATTTGAAACAGTTCCTTTAAAAAAAAAATTTGTGCTAATCATATACTTATAACCCTTATTAATGCACTGTTGTAATCCCTTATCAAACTGGATTTGCATATTGACCTTTTGCAAAACACTTAGTATTATCTAACAGGCTTTGTGCAGCATAGATAAACATACACACAAGTATAAAATTGGGGCATTTGGAGTTATGAGAGTTTAGATTCCAGGTTATTCCAGACTTTGTTAGAATTTCCCTCTGAAAGATGCAGATACAACAAGTAACAAAACACTCCCAAGTATTTAGTAGTGTTCTAAAGCAATAATGCATAGTCTAGGTACTGCCCAAGAAGGAGATTCTTCATCCACCTTGAAATTAGATCTGAGCAGTGCTAGAGTTTTGCTTGGAGTCTTTGAACAAAAAACAAAAAAAAAAAAACCCCAAACAAACAAACAAAAGAAAACCCCACAAAAAAACCCCCAAACTTAGAATAACTCTGATCATCAATCTGTACTGTTGCTGAACACCAAACACAGTTTATGAGACTCAGCCAGTAATAAGGTAGAGGTACAGTCATTGCTTATAACTTCCAACATCATGTGGAAATTTAGGACAAGAAAGTACAATAAACTCTGCCTAGAGAAAACACCGTTCAGTTTGTTTTTTCTTGCCAAGTAAATATTTTTGGGCTCTTGCTTAATTTGATGGTTAGACACTCCAAGTAATTTACAGTAACAAGTTTAGAACTTACAGTTAATATTCTTCCAGCATCATCTAGTGAAGTTATAACAGCTATGTAAAGAAATGGTAACTTCAGATACTTGTGCAGACTTAGCTCAGTAGAACATATGATCCTGGCATGTGAGTCAGAAGAACAAGGTTCAGGCTTGTGATCTTTTTACTGCTGACGCCTATGACTCTGTTCCAGTTTGACTATCACCATCTACCTACTAGAAAATTAAGGTGAGCCAATGGAGAGAAAAGTTTGTCTACTAGTAGCAAGAAGTCATACCTGAGGATTATACTCTAGTCTTAATAGTCAGTTTTACTATTTCCTCCAAAAACATCAACAGGAAAAAAAGTTAAAGCAAGGTGTCAGGATGGCCAGTTAAAGGTTGCTAAAAGCAACCCTACCTGCTTTTTCAGTAATGTATTACTGAACAAACATCAAGAATTTTCCATCCTGCTCCCCCAGAACACTTAACAGCCTTTCTGTAATTTTAGTGAGATGCATTACGCATGCAGGTTAATTAATCTGCTTCCAAGACCAGACAGGGAGAAGAGCACTAAGGTTCCTCCTTGATATGAATCACTCTTGTGGAAATCCCAACTTCCTCACTTACTCATAAACCAAGACCAAAGAATGCTAGAATGCTGAGTAAGTATGTAGCTCAGAACTGCAAGGACAGGTAATCTGCCATCAGGAATACTTATTAAAAGTTCCAAAGTCCTCTGTCAAAGACCTTTTTCAGATCTGAAACAAAATTAGAAAACTCAATTTCCAAGGGGCATCTCAAGCAGTTTGTAGACTCTCTAGTCACCTCTAAGATAGGTATTTATAAGCAAGAATAATAGACATTTCTTTTCCCAGTCTCCTTTCAAAACCTGTTCAAGGGCACTGCAAAAAGTTTGTTCCAAACAGCCTGAATCATAGAATGGTTTAGGATGGAAGGGACCTCAAAGAATATCACAAGTGATTTTATGACAATGGGAAAAGTAAAAAACCCAAAATCTTCCTACCAAGTCAAGAGCTAGTGAAGCTATTTAACAGTTCAGTATGTTCCATACTGTAAGGATTGTTTAAAACTCTATAGCAGCCAGGAAAAATAAAGCACTCAGTGTAATTGCATTTTTAGTACAGTATCATAATCAAATGCACATACTAAGTCTGCTTCATTTTGTTTCATAAATTTTCAATGTAAATCCATGAAAAAGTACTTTGCAATAATGCTGTTTGGAACAAACTATGGGTCCAAACATTTCCTAAGGAAGATCATGAACAATGTTGTGTGAATCTTAGAGCACTGGAAAGGAGTTGTAAAAGGACATGATGGGTCACTGGATGTTGGAAGCAATCAAAAGGACAATCTCTTGAAAAGCTGAAGGGCTGCTGAACATGTTAGTTTTGGACACAGAGACTATAGGCCAGGCTTAATTGACAAGTTTTTAATTTATATCCTACACAGTGCAAAGTAAAACCTATTTATCCTACAAAGCTACTACCCAAAAAAAGCTCAAGCTTCCCTTACCAGTATCTTCATAGTCAATAATACTAATAAAACCAGCTAAACATAAGGAATGATGGAGTATGGCAATATCCAGCAAAGTAGAAAAAAGAGAGAACTTAAAATATAAATGTATTTTATGCTGTTATCTTCCTGGCGTATAAACCAGCATTAGCAACGCACACTTCAGCAAGAGCTTCTTGTGTTGCCTACTCAACTGCCTGACTAGAAGGTATCCATAGACAGTTCTAATTCAGAACAGACAAATAGCAAGAGCAGCCTTAAAATAATATCACTCTTACCCATTTTCTTACACACACGATAGGAATTATTTTGCTAGAAGTTTCACACCACCTCATCAACTTCTTTACCTTGAGGAACACTACAGCTAAGTTTGCTTGTGCATCCTGGCACATATCCCTGGCTTGTCTTAGTTTCACTTGGCAATTCTCAAATGAGAAACAAATAAGAGTAGCACTAAATAACAGTAAGATGCTTTCAGCATTTGTTGGACTCACTGCACGTGACTGATACCTCAAAGTAAAAAAGATGTGGAAAATATTAGATTACATAGAGTATCAATCGGTGACTTGTGCTGCAACAAGGAGGGTGTTAGTATCCATAAAATTAGATAAGGTTGTGAATTGAACCACACTGAATTTGACTCTGAATGCACCACGACCTTGAGAAACCCTTTAACTTCCACGTTCCTTAGTTCTAACAAAATAAGATTTATATACTTGCCAATGTAATTTAATTATGAAGATTGGCAACACAAACAGTAATATTAAAAAAAGAATTTGTTAACACCACCTCTCAGCTCAACTTGGAACAAGAGATGAATTTATGGCTCATATTTAGAGATGAAAGAAAAATTACTTGGCCTGAATTAACCTTACAAATAACAGTTACATGGAAGCCTGTATTTTAAAATCCCAATTGCCAGTCGCAGCCGTATATGCACAAGTTGTCTAACTGATGGAGGAATCATAGTCAGAGAGCAGGAGCCACTGAAGGCTTTGTGGCATTCATCAGCTGTCAAAATACAGTTCAGCTCTATGGGAACGCACCAAACATCCCCAGACACTTTGTCTGTAAGTTTACAAACACTCCATAAATAATGTTTAAGCATCTAAAGGGAGAGAGATGCTCAAACGTTACATTGAGGCCCAATAGTATATGCAATGCAAAAT
The DNA here is from genome assembly GCA_013399055.1 of Ramphastos sulfuratus. Lineage (NCBI taxonomy): Eukaryota > Metazoa > Chordata > Aves > Piciformes > Ramphastidae > Ramphastos > Ramphastos sulfuratus. The sequence continues at coordinate 112,014 of WBNM01001945.1, forward strand.
ATGACTTAAGATCATCTAAGAAAGATAAACAGAGTTCCTTAAGAACTGAAGGTTGTTTCCCTGTTCATATGTAGCAGGTGAAATAAATGTTTTGGACCATAAGGTGTGCAGAGGGAAGTCACTACCAGCCAACCCACAGAGCAAAGAGGAGGGACGCAGATGCATAACAAATGACTCAAACATACTCAAACACCAAAAGTGTTAAGACAGTTCTGAAAAAGGGATGACTATCTAGCAGGGGGACAAAATCCCAAACTCTACAAACTTTAAAATTCTTAATTTTGTGGCTTGCTTTCACCTATACCATCCAGGGAACAGACCTTGATGGCCTGAATTTTGGGATACAGGCAGCACCTGTAAGAATTTTCCAGCTCAAACAAACTAGCAGAAAGTAGACACAGAGTTCTGGATTATCAGAGACCTCAGTCTGCTTATCTTTTTCAAATGACAAGTACATTTGGAAGATTATTTTTCTTTCATCATGCCTCTGTTAGTTCCTATCACTTTTGGAGAGGCCTAACCACTCATTTTGGCATAGCTGACAGACATAAATATTCCTGCTCAGACAAGCTATGGGAACACACAGTTTATTAGAAAACACAGTAAAGAACAAGGAGCAACAACAGCATGAGTGGACTGATATGATCCTGAAAACGTTTACGTAATTCTTAGTTGCAAGACAAAATTTAAAGTAGTTTGTTGGGGGGGGTGGTGGTGGAGGAAAAGTGAAAAGGAAAACAAAAGAAAAATTGTGCTACAACCTGGGATGCAAGGACTCCACAACTTATGGGAATAAATACCTCATGTGTGTTTGGACTATAAGATATTGCCTATGTAATCTCTCACATGCCTCTGTGGCAGCAAGCCTGTCAGGATTCACTGCAGAGACCACAGCTAGTACATGTCTTCTGAGGAGAAGGCATATGCCAAGATACATCTCAGGAGCTGATCTGATGGATACAACAGCCCTGAACAGAATCCCAGCTCCTCAGCAGGTTCAGCAAAATCAAACTCTGTTGGCTGTGAGCTTAGGGACTGGAGTGAAAGGCCATTCCTGCTGCCCTAAGGAAAGCAAAGGAAAGGCTTGGTCCTGGGCTGCAGATCCCACAAAAGTTAGGCTGTTATGCCACCACTACAACTTTCCTGGTACCAGTCAGGCTAACTTTAATGCTCTCTAATACATGCACAGCAGGCACCAAACCATGCCTGTATTAATGTCCCCAGCAGTTTGCTGCTCCAAGCGGCTACCAACTTCACCAAGGCCAACATCTTACAGCTTTTGAGCCCCAGATAAATCCCAATCTCAGCAGCACAGACACAGGAGATCCTAATGCTATGACAATGATAATATAATTCTAGGGGGAAAAGTTGCTAGAATAAAACTCACTAACATGGAGGATGTAAAAAGTATCATGAAGAGAGCTACGCTTATTAACATTATAGTCTGCTGCTTATGCAAGAATTTTGCATGGACAAGCAAACCTCAGCTCCACTTCAAGACATTAATCAAGGCATTTTTTAATTTCTTCTTTATTTTTATTTTGTTATTCTTTATCTTTTTGTGAGGGCAGATGGGGGCCTTTTGTTTCAGGAAGACAGAAAAAAAAAAAAATCCCTGAAAAACTAAAAAGCAACAGCAAATCAGAAATTTACAGGGTTTTTATTTAATCTTCCACTGAGTGCTGAACATCATTTGAGCTGTGGAATTTCATTAAATGATCATTGGCTCATTTCCAAGCAGCAGTTCCTCTTTTGCCAGGAAGCTGAAGGATGGTGCCTTCTGAGAAAACACTGAGCAACTTTTCTGGAAGCTGACACTTGATTCCACATCCATTATTTGAGTATCACACAAATATTTCAGTGTTCACATTGAAAAGATCCATCTGAATACATGCAGATTAACCTATACAAGCACATTCTTCTTTCAGGTTGTTCCTCTTCCTTTGAAAACACATTTTTGAATGGTGAGACAGTGAAAAAGATAATGCAGAAATAGTTAATAGGTGGTTCCCATGAATATAATCACAAATTAAGTTGTGACGTCTACTAAAAAATGATTCATCCGAAACAGCAATAGTCTCTGACACACATTACAGGCATGACTGCTAGCAAACTCCATTAAAGTTGCTTAACAGCTCTTATTAGTAGCTGTTCAGTTCAGTTACTTACAAATATGTCTCATTTTAATCACCACACTGAAGCTTCGCAGACATTGCAGATTTCCTAACTCAAAGGGAGTAAGTAGTCTTCTAAGTTTCATCCTTAAAATTTCAGGTCCCAGAAGTTCCAGATCCTGGAATGTATTCTGAAGACACGGGTACAGGTTAAAACAAAATATGAGATCAGCATCTTAAAGGGTTTCCTGTAACAATTTCCCTCCTTTTCCTTAGGATAATTTAATTCCTCAATGATACTGAAAATTCTCTGAAAAAATGAGTTACTGCAATCACAAACATAATACAAAGGAGAAGAAAGTTACTTATCTTCAGAGCAGTTTCAGCAAACAAACAAACAAAAATACAATTCCCACAGAATTAAAGGACAAGAAGAAAGAAAAACCCCCTAACACTTTCCTCCAGCCTTTACACATATAAGGAAGCTACACATAACTACAGACTGGCCCAGCTCCAGTTCGCATATTAATACTCATTGGGGTATTTTCCAACATTTCATAAGATCATTTTTCTGGCTGGTAATGGGAGACAGGAGATATCAACACAGTGTCTGGAACTGGTCTGACTTCAGCCCAGTGGGTCCTTCCAGAAAATCATGAAATAAAAAGATCTGTTCTACCAAAGGGCAGAAGGACATAATTTCTACCCCACTGTAGTCCTTGTTCCCAGTGACCTTGTAAATTATCTTCTTTTGTAAGTGGAAACCCGGAAGTTTGCCACTTCAAATAGCTGCATAATAAATGAAATTGTCTGCCAAGAGTAGTCACCTGTCATACCTGTCTTTCATACTTGGCAAGATTTCATTCTGTCTTCCAAAACTCTTGGATATGGGCCACATCTAACTCTGCTTAGGCAAGACAGAAAGAGTCACATCAGCAGAGTATCTGGGATTTTTCCTTGAATACACAGGTGGCAGATGAGTAATGTGCTAACCCAAAAAGTCACCAGGTTTGTCTTTCTCAGGAAACCCAGCACAACAATCGACTCTTCTCACCTGCCCCTAGTACAGCCTAACCACAAGCACCTAACTGCTGAGTTAAATTCTATTAACTCCACTCAACTAATATAATAAAGAACAGAAGAAATACTTTGTAGATCCACTGTTTACCTCTTTTACTGTTTTTTCTTCAGTAGTACCTTCCCAGACATATGAGTGCTCCTTTAGACAGCTAACAACTTCTATGACCCAGGCTAAGGCAAATCTAAGTCACAGTGATCAAGTCTTCAGGAAGCAGACATAGCACTTGCACCTGCCAGGAAATAACAGCTGACAACTGAGCAAAACCACAAAGAATCCATCTAAAATGAACCTTATAGCTTCAAAACTTTTTCTGCTTTTCCAGATAAATTGGGCAGAGCCATAGAAGACAAGCTTTCCATAGCAATCAAACTGAACTGTGTGATCTTCTTAAGCACTCACATTGAGGAGAAGAACAATTCTTTGAACTGGTACGCATGACTTTTGACAAGGAGACACAAACTTCTTACAACTGTGTAATTTTATAGCACCTAAATATCCTCAACACAGACAATAACTAGAACATGAATGACACAGGGCAAGTTGGAGGGCAGACAATAGAGGAATCCTTCTACTCCATAAAATGCACCACCAGGAATCTTTCCCGCGTTCACAAAAAGCCAGCTCGCTGGCAGAAAGCAAATTATTAAAGCTGTGCCTTTAATAGAGACAAATTTTACAACACATGGTAAAACATATCTATGATTGCACTAATCTTACAGAGACCTTTTTCAAATCGATTCTTTAAAGGGTGAGTCCCTGAGAACAATCAGGACTTTAAATGTTTCCACAGGCACCAGGGAAAAATACTAAGGCAAAACAAAAAAGCATAGATCAAAGCGTACAGTAAAGCCTCAGCCATCAAGCTCTGGAGCTGTAACAAAGGCTTTATAGTCTAAAAAAGATTAAATGGCTACATTTTAGAGTGTTTCTGTGAGTGAGAGATAAATGAGAACATGGTGAGGGTCCAAAACACACCAGCTGAACAAAACCAAATCTGTTACATTTTCCAAGACGACACTCTACTCTGAGGTTTATTAGAAAAAGCATGGTGAGTCTAGCCAGTTTTTCCCCTGAACAGGAAAACCTCAGCCCTTTATATCAATGTTGAGAAGAGCCAAAGAGTGTAACAAAGACCCTTTCAAACAGGGGAAAATCAGCAGTACAAAACAGCTACTGTGAAAGAACCAGAACTCCATACCCAAATGTTTCCAAAGGTGGGGTTTTATAGGAAACATGACTTTATTTGTATATCCTTACACTCCACATTAATGTCATATCAGATCTTTTGAAGTATTTCACTAAGCAAAGCAAGCATAAAGAGCGACAGGCTCAAAGTGGAAAACTGTACACACTTGCAGAACTGTTTGATCAGAGCACAGTTGCTCTGAATGTTACAGCAAGTACCCACAGCTCTGTTGAAGTTACAAAGCCTTTTGAAAGGGAAAAACCTCCAGCTATGAGCAACTTCTGGCTGTTGGTTCGCTGTGCTTCCTCCCCTATGTTGCTAGCTACTGAAGAAGCACCCTCTGGGAAGGTTAACACAAAACTTCAGCAATTAAAAAGAAAAATGTTTTAAGTTGTTCTTTTGAAGGGATTCAGACAAGGAAACTAATTATTGGGACAGTTGCTGGAAACTGTGGAGGACTTTACAATAGCACAATGGATTTTGTTCAGAAGAAAATAAAAGTGGGGAAAATCCCAAACACTCCCATCCTTTTGGATGACTGAGACACTTCAGTTTGGGTAAAATATGTTTTACCACATCACATTTCTTTCTTTGGAGTTTCACCACCCATTTTTAAGTAAACCACATACTAAAGTTGCACACGCTTTCATGAACCATCAGTTATTTATTTCTCCAAAATAGGGATATCTGTAAAACCTTAAGTCTCCATATAGCGAGAATACAGAAAGATGACTAAATGACTGATCTCATAAATTCATTAAATTGCACTATACTGCTTCTTGCTAGTATTGCCACTGGAAGTGGTTTTCATTCTAATAAAGGACTCTATCTGGAAGCATTAAGTTTCCTAAGAGCACAAGTGAATTGACGTCAGTTTCTAGAAGGAATAAAGTAAGAGAATCAAATTAACCCAGTGAAGCTTCTTAGAATCAGCTTTTGGATGTTTGCTACTTACTTGTCTTAATGTTCAAAAGAAGCCAAAAGTCAAGGAAGAGCGTGAGCTGGGCAATAGCAAAGCACAGCTTTTTGGAGCTTCGTAATCTAAAAGATTTCATTGCAGACCTTTGTATAAAATATCTTTTAGATAAGGGTATTGAGTTGTTGTTGGCTTTTCAGCAAAACACAGAAATAAAAATCATGGGATAAGGAAGTAGAACGCAGGAACACAAAATGAAAAAGTAAGTTTGAAACAATTCTGTGAAATTCTCTTTTTAAACTGATAGAATAGGTCATGCTTTCTGAGCACATCTGCAGCAACAGAAAAACTAGTTTAACTGCCTTCAATGTCTCTAGTCAGATATTGTTCAAAAGTCTGGTGAGGCCAAATACCTCAAGTCACTATCTAATTCCTTCCTGGTATGATGGGTTGTACAGTATTTGAGTACCTGTAGGTAAACCAAAGTCTAAAGCAACAGATAACCTTGGTCATCCTCACTCTGACAGAGTCTTTTTCCTGTTGTGCAGTACAGAGGTTTCTGGCTTTTCCTTGGGCTATGAACTAGAACAGCACTTTGTGTTCCCTGCTGGGTTGCTTGTAGCACTGCATGTAACTAGCAGGATAAAGTTCATTTGAGATCCTCTCTTGGGCCTCTCGACATCTCTCACCGGTGCAGCTGCAAAGCCCTTACGTTGCTGTGAGATCCCTTAAGCAACTTGCTGGCCACGTCACTGCTACTGCTTCGGCCCTTTCTCCTGACCTATAAAGAATGCAATGTTTTCATTTGCACAGTTGGAAGATGCAGCCAAACATCTTCAAAAAAGTCAAAGCTTACATTATTTTTTTATTTGTATTCAGCAGCACCTGAACACACAGAGCCTGCCCAGAGCACTACTGTTGTGCTCCAAAAGGCCAGCTCGGAATTCAGACAACTTACTTACATAAACAATGTGGGAACCACCTCAGAAATCTATCAAACACATGTCGAGAGCCAACCTGCTTCTGGATTCCAAGATCTACATTAAAAGAACAGAAGCAACCAGCCTACTCCTTAATATGTTGCTTGCTATGGACATAATTAACCTCTTGTAGTTGTATTTATTATCACTCCGCTGTAAGAACAATTTCACCACAGGTTATTTATGAATGTTGTATGCATCTGACATCATTTAGCATATACATTCACAAAGAAAAAAAAAAAAAAGAAAGCAATTTTAATTGTATTGTTTGAGTTTGTAGGGAGATGTAACTACCATAGACACGGTGCAAAGAGTTCTTTAGGCAACCCCTTCCACCTCCAGCTGTTCAAGCTGAACAGAAATTACAAGAGTGATAATTCCATATACCATGGGAATATTGAGAAAGATTTGAGAAAAAAAAGTCACATCCAATGTGCACTGCATATAAAGATTCAGAAGCTTAGAGGACAGGCTTCCACCTCCCAAGTCTCTGATCTACAACTTGTGACTCCAACTTGTGGCTGCACCAAACTCACAAGAGGGGCTGCCCACAGCTTCCACCTTCCCTGTTACTGCGTTTCTTCTCTAACAGGAAAAGATTCTGCTTACAGATAACAAGAATAGGCCTTTCTTGCTATTTCTCAGATCGAGCATTCAGAAGACTCAAAGAGAAATTCTGTTTAGTTTACTCTGAAGATTTGCAGTTTCAGCCAACCATAATTTCAGGTAAATATGAGGGTAACAGGATGCTGCTACTGTAGTTTTCTGCAATTGCTTCCAGAGAGCAGCAGTCAGTATCAGAACATGGCTTCAAGTGATACTGAGCAAGAACATAGCTGGAATTCGTGGAAAGATGAATGTAAAATTTTTTTCCAGCTTTTTTTTCCAGAGATGACAAAACCCTTTCTGTTACTCATTTTGTCCCTGTCTTCTTAATACATCTGCATGGGCACAAAAGATGAGAATTCTTCATGTAAATCCTAACCTCAAGGAAAGGAAATCTCTCAAACATTATTATAAAGTCAAAAAAAATGCATAAGAAAACTCAAAGTCTTGACACTAGTTGCTTTTCCTAAAGTGCTGGCATAAACAATTCCTTCACTTTGGTTTCTAGCCTTGATACAATATTGTACACTGTCAATTACAAGGAAATCTCTTCCAGCTTCCAACAGTGAAAAGCTCAGACAGTGTGAGGCTAGAAGTGGGGGTTTCCTTGCAGCACACAGGGTTGAGCTCAGCATGATCCCTTCTAAGATGCTGGATGAGTGCTAGGAGCAGTAACACAGTCAGACAGCTCTTTACTTGCCCTGGATGAGATTGGGCTGGCAGCAGAGCACACAAGATGACAGCCCACACAGGGTCCCCCAACCAGGCATCTGCACTCAAGCTATCACAATAGGAACACCAAACAAACTGAAGGGAATATGACATGTTACCCATGATCTGCTAGGCAAGCAACAAGTCAAGGAACTTATCCAAACTACACAACATATCAGGGGCCAAGCAGAACAGTTAAACTACGCAGTACAAAAAAACAAAACCAAACCTACTCTTGCTGTTGTATCTCTTCAGAGTCCCAAATCCAGCTTCCATCATTTCCCCACTGCTTCCCTCTATTGCTTCATGCATGTAGATAGAACTATGCTGTGGCATTTATACATGGGCTTTAAAACTGTCACCAAGTGCAGAAGAGGGTGTACTGCAAAGTGTTTTGTAGCTTTGTAGATTTCCTAACAAAGTACTTTGGAGATTTAATGGTTAAGCAACTCCACAGGGGTATTAAGCGGACTTTGGAAAATAGGACAGTGACATTAAAAATGCTCTTTTGCATTTATGTACTGCAACTTCATCCACTAGAATGCCAAATAAGAGCTAAAGGACCACAGGAATAGTATCACAAGCACAAAATATGTGTGTTTTAAAGTTGCCTTTAACTCTTACTAGGCAGCAGCGTGCTCGTAGTGACTAAACACAGCAGAATAAGGAAACATTCTTCCATCTTGGTCTGCTTGGGACACCTTGCCTAAAGCAAACGTTTCCAATTATATAAGTCTGGCATCCTTTTTTTGTGTGCGCTTAAGAAGATAAAATGCTACATATGGCTGTCTTTCCTTTGAAGTATCTGAGTACTCATACTAGTGCCTCTCCAGAGTGTCTGAGAAGCGTTAAGTGTACAGCCTAGTTTGGAGAGCTGTTAATTCAAAACAGAGCTGTGTAACTGTCATGGTTTGTTTAAAGCAAGTAAATATAACATCCCTATGTCGAGTCTCACTCAACTTTTTTAGCATTAGGATCAGTTTATTCACTGGAAAGTGGTGTGAAGTAGCAGCAAGAAAAAAAATCAGATTTATGAACAAGAAACGCAAGACAACAAAAACCATAACAAGAAGACTCTTTTAATCTAGACAAGAAATAATGATAGAATCCTTCTACAGCACTCCAAATAAGTAAAAAAAAATCTCCAGTATTCAGGCATACTATCACTACGTGTGTTTATATCAAACAATTTAAAAGAATGTAGAGACTTGTTCCTCACTGTCTATAGAAGTGCACAGCAATTTTTCCAACAAATGACAATACAGTAATTGACAGTTACATTTAAGGAAAAAAAAGTTTATTTTTGGTTTGTTTTTTTTTAACTGACTGACTTCCATTACAGGCATCAGAGATGGTATTACAAAGTCTTGTTAAAAATAATTTTAAAAAAAAAAAAGGTTATTTTCTGTTTGACTGCTTGCCTTTGACAAAACTGAATACATACTATGTCACAGCTTTCAGAGCATTTTTAACTTTGAAAAAATATTTCCATTTTAGGTCATTACAACCAAAGAGTACTGGTGATAAGCAAAATCAGTTTTCTTATCAACCAGATGAAGCTCAACTTCTTGCTGCTTTGATAACTAATTTATTATCATTTATTTCATGTGGTCAGGAAGAGGTAGAAAGGTTTCTTTCAGGATATTTTTCCAGTTAAGAGTTCAAAATAGTTTTACAAGCCATCTATCAGTCAAGTTGAACTTTGCTCCAGCAGCAGCAGAACTTGTATTCACAGAAGTGACAAATCAGTTTATAAGTGTTTAGAATTATCCAGTTTGCATAAGCTATTGCATTTAACTGCATCAATGTAACAGACACCACATGCACTTAGCTAAGTCTCATCTATGATAAGCTGACTTAGTTTGGATAAAGTAAAAGTGGTGAAAGGCATTTATAACAATGTTATCCAATTTAACTAAATGCATCTTGGCCTAGCTACACTAAATACATATATAAGACCTCATTTTCTTCAGTGAGAAGACAGAGGGAGATTAATTGGCAACGTAGCTATAATTGTGTATTATAGAAGATGATCTGCTAGTTCATCCCTGGGAAAAGAAAAGTCGCCTTAACAAAAGTCTCCTCCAGCTGTTCATGCAGCATTAAGTATTTATCCACAGTGTAAAACATTGGGAAACACTGAAAAGGCCCTACAACTGTTTTAATAGCTTGGAAAGAAAATAAAGTAAAATAATAATAATACAAACTAAAAATAGTGCAATATAGTCCTTAAAGTACACAAAATTCTGCCCCACGATTGAAACCCAATTCTCAGCCTGACTTTTGTTTGCAGCATTGATAAACATACTTCTTGCAATTTAAAAAAACAGATCTAATCTCTACCACATTTTAAAATGTGGCAGTTTATACAAGAAAAAAATAAATCTGTATTCCTATAATTATATACTTCATTTATGCTTTACTTATAATTATATATTCACTAATTACATTAATACGTACTTTAATTAAGCAGAACTTGGAATCCAGTAAGCTATTTCAATAATATGTGCTTGAAACTCAGCTGTGAATAAGACAGACACTAACTCCACAGAAGAAACATGCATGAAATGACTTTACAGCCAGAATTTGGCCCTTCAAAGAAATAGATATTAAAGTTATAATGTATATTAAATTTCTAAGAATCGGCATTGAAGATTTCCTGTCAAGACTTTTTTTTTTTTTTTTGAAAGGAGAACAGATTGCTGCTACATGTTATATTTAAAAATCAAAATGCAGATCTGAGAAGCTGAACACATTGCTGCAGGAAGTTTTGAATTTAGGTTTACACAGTGCAAGGCTCTTCTGATGGAAAGACTGGGCTTGGTTATTAATCAGTAAGAGAATAAGGAAACATGCAACAGAACAACTAACAAGAAGTAGAGAAGATTGAAACTAAAAGCAGATTTTAGTCACAAGAGGGCCTTTGATTTGTACTTTTCTCCAGCTAGGAGATGCAATTTTAAAAAAATTATCTCTCAACATAGGGAGAGATAATAAACAGCTAGACTGTTTTGGCTTCTCTTCCTACTCCTTATATATGTACCTACATAAACTTCCAAGCAAATAAACATTTCTCTTGGCTTTAGCTGCCACCCACTGGAAAAGGAAAGCAACATTGATTCCAAACTGCAACAGACTAAATAGGTCAGAAAACCAACCTGACGGATATGAGTAGAGATTGTATTAAAGCTTTGGCATTGCCTTTAAAATTTTAGTGGTACTGCTGGAAATAAGCAAGCTTGCACATCCAACTGAAGTAGAAAACAGAATACAGTAATGCACCAGAGCTCCACTTCCTCTCCCTGCACCAGTCAAGCTGGCAGGCATTTGAGTTGCATTGCAAAACCTGAGGGGAGCTGGAGTGCAGGAGGATGAATTGAGACTGCCAAGGCTGGCAGCACCCCTTTGACAATCACGGTGCAACAAGGATCGCCAGGCAGTTCTCACCATACTGTGCTGTGCTGCTCCTGATGCACTCTGTCTCTATATTCATACTGTTGCTCTCTCTCCATCAAATTCCTTGCCTAAGTGGCAGCCTTCCCTCATTGACAACATCTGTATTTCCTTTGGTGGATACATGGGGTGGGTGTTTGTGGTGCAGGAAATTGGTGGTGCAGATCCAACAATTGAGCCTTTTAAGAAAGAGCACTGTGGAAATGCTTGCTGAAAAATCAGCATGGGCTGCAACAGAGCATTATCATCCACTTCAGATGAAACTTGTTCTACTGTCAGATAAAATAAACATATACCTACACAAAAGTGCTTATTTAGGATAGCAATAGGAGCTATTTGCATGCAATGACAGCAGTACTACATCATGTTGCACAAATGCAACAAAACTCACCCTTAACTGGAACAGACTCCTGCAGACATGCAATTCTGGTGACCCTGCACTAAGGCTGATGGCTCAGACAGGGAACTCAGCACTGAGACCACCCAGTAGCCAATCTGAGTGATACTGCCACACCCGGACTTCCTGTAGAAAAAAAACTCAACCTCTACTGAGACCAAATAAATGGGGGGAGTTAGATTCCAGAGAACTTGATATATTTAAGATATTATCAAGTGTATAAGCAATGAAGCAAGTTTTGCCAACAGAATAGCTACTCTTCAATTATGGATGAGATAAGAGGTATAAATTGATCATAGGCTTCCTCATTGTAAAGGTCTAAGGGAGGAAAAAAAAAAAGCCTACAAATCTAATACACACCCTGTGGGGATTAACAAGCAGACCTATAAATCCTTTGGTTCAAACCACATACTTCTTAAAAAAAGCCTCTTAAAAAAAGAAAAAAAAAAATCTACCAGGGGAAAAGTATCTGGTAATATTCCCCTTACAAAATTCCTCTTCTGCTATTGTAAAGGTAGGGAGTCCGAGACCCAGTCCCACGGGGGAACAACATCGTTAGACTTGCACAACAGAAGATTCCTCTATCACAGGACAAAAGAGGGGGCAAGATACCTGCCAAAGTTGTAATACTGTTTCAAACTCTGTCCTCTATAGTTCCTCGACAAATTTTTTTCTAAGCAGGACACAAGGGCCATCTACTGATCCCTAATCCCTTCATCTCTAATCCTTGTGCTAGGTTTGAAGGAACCAGGAACTCCAGGTGCTGGACTCTGCTTTTTACCTGAGAGAATGGGAGAAAACAAGATGACATGCTGATGGTCCACTGCCCTCAAATCAAAGCAAAACTGGATGTATTTTAGTTCTTCAACTACCTGAAAGTTTAGCTCTTGCTCCTGGAATGCTGCTTCCTTGATAAAGCTTGTCAAACAGAGATCATTAAGTGTTAGCTCCTGTCAGTTATTAAGGAGCTTATTACAAGCAAATGTAACACAAAAGAGCTCACACGATCTCCCAAAAGACAAAACTGCTCTGGATATTTGGCAATTAGCATCTCCAAGTCACTAATAAGAATATTTGAGTTCAGTAAAAACTACAGTCATTGACAAAGAGGCACATAAGGAAACAGCTAAACTTGTGTTGAGCAATTATAGCTTAGCATGAACACAACGTTAACGGACCAGCACAGCAGATGTGGAAATTAACCCACTGAGCAACGATGATCATAAGGACCAGACTACTAAAAAGAAAAAAAACCATCTATAAGAAACACAAATCCAGGTATCTATCAATACTGAAATAAACTTCTTCACATGCAGAGATACCTGTAGGACCGTGGGTTTCAAATGCAGTTTTCTTATTTAACCTAAAAAAAGGAACAAAGTTCATTATCAAAATGAAAGATCCTGGCAGCACTTACATGATTAAAGTCAGCCATTTGTGCTCTGTGCTCTCTCTTGCAGGAATATACATTGAATAATTGTTTTTTTAAATAAGCAAGAATAAATCTTAATTTCACAAATGTTTCCTAGTAAAATATTCTGACTCAGAACTGTGTTATTTAGCAAATAAAGCATTTTCTCTGGTTCAGCAGGCACTAACAAAATTAGTAAAGTCCAAAATACTCAGTTTGGTTACACAGTCATGCTAACAAAATGCAATCACACAAAGGCATTACAAAACATACCATGAAAATTTTGAGATAAAATATACAGGGCAGTCAGGGTCATATTTCAAACGTGACCGTCTTTCCAAGTTGTTGCACTCTCTATTCATTTTTCTTGACAATACAAGATAAGAACATGCAACAGACCCTACTGGCTTGCAGCTGGACTGTATCTTTTTTTTTTTTTTTTTTAAAAAGAGGGACTGTTTCTTCTAAGAAAGAATTATAGCATTATTCTTTTGTTCAAACAAGAATCAAATGCAGTCTCCTTCTAGAAAAGCACAGTTCAACCATTGAACAATGTGTTAGTAATAGCTTAGCTACACTGCTTTTGTAGTCACTGAGGACTTTCCCAGAAAAAGTCAGACTGCAGAAGCCAAGCTTAACCTTGAATTTGGCCAAGAGACATTTTTTATCATCTATTCAAGTTCAAGTATCTAAATCTTTTTTTAGCAATATAGCTATGTTACAAAAGAAGGAAAAAGCTTACTATCAGAAACAAAAACCTGGTATCACAAACTAAAACCCTTCTTCCTTGAAGCTGTTCCTCATATTGAATATTGATACATTTGATGCACTAAAGTAAATCAGGTATCATCAGTATAGTGAGGAACAAAGCGATACTGACTGAAGAGGCAGATTTCATGAGTTCCTTTGGCAGAAGCTAAGGCAAAGCTTAAACTGCACTTCCTGAAGAAACCAGAGAATACGACAAAGAATCAAATATGTAAACAAGGATGCTATTACATCTCTAACAAATAGATGTTTGGGAAAAAAAATATTTTTAAACACTCCAAAAGTGACCTCACACTTGAGTGCTAAAAAAAAAAACCATGCAATTTTCTCTCTGTCATCTCATCATTACAGATTTTTCACATAACAGTGAGGCTAAACCAACAGGCCTAGCCTTTCAGCTCCAAATCAGTAGCATGCATGACTTCATAGCTCAGGGGTGGGAAAAGAGCCGAAGCTGAAGCTTAGATTTACCACATAAGTTTCAAGATATGCTATATTTATACTGGGGAGCCAACCAAGACTATAAATACTTAAATCATTTATGAGGCTGAAAAAGACTAAGCATAATGCAAATTGAAGCCATTCACTCACAAACGAAATGCTATTTTAAAGCTTTCAGCCATCCAGAAGATGAGAAGAGATACTAATTCAGACAACCCTGACAACTCCTCTGAGCCCAGTGAGGGGAAAGGACTTCAGCTCCCAGACACCTCTTCAGCAAAGAGGGGCACCTTTACTAAGCTGCTTGGGAAGAGCTTGTTTTAGTAGGGTCTCTGCCACACATACAATATCAAGTGTAATGACACCTTGACCTATTAATGAGTTTTAGAGGCTATGCCAACTTTGCTCTCACTATCATGGGTGAAAAGTGAAAACACTTGGTTACATTTCAACCAAACAAGACCACAGTTTGCTCACACTTCAAGGAAAAGTATTAGGAATAGTAGAGTAGAAATACATGTTGCGTATCTGTTTTTATAGTCAAAAGTAAGTAGCACCTTGGAATTCAAGATAATCCCGTTCAGGGGCATACAGAGAGGTCCTGCTTAGTCATTTATATTTTATTTATATTTGATGGCTGGCTGATCAAATGCTCAGACACCAAGCACACACCTTCCTCCCATAACGGTCAGGTGACTATAGTAGAAGGCTTACAAGTTTAACATGCATCAGCTTCATTTTCTGTGATGGTCACTTCCAAACTTCATGGATCATGTTTATTATTAACTGAACACCAACTATGCTTTAATACTCTTAAATCTACTTTTCAGATAGATAATTACACTCAGTGGAGAAGGAATTATCAAAGGAATTAATTTTGCTGAGAGGATACTGCGAAATGTGTTCTGTGGGTTTATGCCCCTTACTTAGCTTGAGAAATAATTTTTAGGAGTTGATTTTATGACCCTTCGATTTGCAGCTTTTGATATACATCTGTGCTACATCACTTCCATCTTTTACACAGAAACCGTCAAATTTCTCAGCAATCAGGAAAGAGCAACAGCTCTTTCAAAACATAACTTACTTTATGGATGCCAGAACACCTTTCTGTTCCTGAAAGGTACACACAATGTTCCACATGCGTAAATTTTAGTTAACAAGAAAAAGCCAACAGAAAATATCTGAAACACATAGATATACACAGACATCCATTCGCTATCTCAGTGTTACTTGTAATAATGGAGTCTGGTCTAGATCAGCCCAGAAAAGTCTTGGACCACTCTTGCCAAGGCCAGATTTATGAGATCCCCACTACTTGTCTGCCAAATCTTTCATTTCTCAGCTTTTCCTCGTGTCTCTGGTAACAGAGATGGCAAACTGGTGCAGCTTCCAGTCCTAAAGGCAGTACATACATCATCTCAGTGGCCCTACAGAGCTAAAGGCAGTACACTACTACCTACAGAGAAGACTTGCAAAATTATTCAAACATCACAAAAAAACCTAATGGGGTAGCTCCGCCTTAGAGAGGTAATGCATCTTCAAGAAAGCATAAAAACTCTTACAGGTTGAAATAACTGCCTTGTAAATGAGAACATAACACAAGCCATTTCACCATTATTTTTCCAAGGCTATAAAGAGCCCTCCCAGACTCATTTCTGTTAATTGCATCTTTGCGAAAGGCACAGCCAAGAGGATGCAGAATGATTACTTCTAATGTGCTACCCAAATAGCTCTGAATGGGCACAAGCAGCTCTCCCCCTTTACTTATTTCTGCTCATCATCCTTTGGCTCCACATAGAATTCTACAGAACCGAATTCTGCACTCAGAAGATGCAGGCAAAGGAAGATGGCGTGTTTTGTCTTGGAGCAAGGAAAGCAGTCTAAAACAAACCCAAAAAAAGACTACTACTATTCTTTTGGTGCTTTTTAGATGTTTTTTGGACAGAACCTGATAATCACAATGGAGAAGCTGCATTTACTATAAGGATAATTGCGGGGGGGGGGAAGAATAAAAATGAAATAAAATTAAATAAATAAATAAATCACACAACCTGTCTTATCCGTGGATGAGTGACAGAAGTATTTGGTTACTAATGAAATCAGTCAGACCTCAGACTCCACAGGTATATACTTTCTTATCTTTTCATTCAGCTCAGGCTCATCTGCAACAAACATTTCAATCCCAAGCCCATTCCTTTCTTCCTCTAATCTTTTTACAGTATGTTAAGTATATACTTCATAAATGCAATGGAGGGAATGGTGGACTATTGGTACATAATGCATTTGGACTGCATCACAAAGAGACACACCTGAGTTAGCTTTAGAGATCTTAAATACCTGTGCCAATGAACCCAGAACAGGCACATACCTCAGGGCCGGCCAACACCTGTGAACTGTTTACACTGTACCAGCCAGATTGAGGCTTGTGCTGCTGCAGCTTCACTGGAGAATAGCTGGACTGAAATGAACTTGGATACATTTTCATGTGCCACAGTCCCACCTCCCGATGCAGTGCAGCTGTGTAGCAAGAAGTGAGCAAGGGGCCTCTTTTCAACAGCAGCAGCCGGAGCTGAGCTCCAACTATGGACAAGCAATGCACCCACAGAGCAGAGGATTTGTACCTGTGCACGGAGCAGGGTGACAGCATAGTGTTTCAGACAGAAACCAAGAGAGATGATTAATCTATTAAGTTCTAAAGTACTCAATTTGACATGAACTCTAACTGTAATGACTGTGGCTTTCAAACACCAAAACCTGAGAGGCCTGAAAGTCTATGCTTTTTCCCAGGAAATCAGTTATGTTAATAAGAGGTCATCTTTCCAGGTTTTATTGTTATTTCCTCAAACTACATGGCATTAAATAGCCAAGTTTTCTTTGAGAGATTATCTAAAGATTTCTCTTGAACAAAAGTAGCTGTAAAATTTCCTGACTTTCCTAGTTTAGGAATGGTTTCTAGTTTAAAAATAATTCCTTCTTCATAGAGTATCTTTTCGAATATGCTGTGAGATCAAAAAGGCAAATTATGCTATTCCACCATTCCCTTCAATAAGAAAATTACAGCCCTACTGTGTAATTATGCCTAATGAATTATCATGCACCTCGTCATTAAATCCAAAAGGCAAAAGTTTTAGAATGAGCTCTTGTCTGGTGAGAGCAATATAAGCATCTTCCTGATCAATTATCTCACACACATTCACCAAATCATTACATTATGACACACTCATTAAGCACACACACACCCCAGCGCTGTGTAAGAGTATAGTTCTCCATACATTTGTGTCAGCCACTGAGTGGCAGCAATTCCTTCATACCTAAATCTGAGTTACAAAAAGATAGCAGTACTTTGAAATTTTCATCCTATCTCAATTCTTTCATGCAACCTCCAAATTGTTATATATTTAGCATTACATAGGACCATACAAATAGTGCCTAGTGAAATACCTTGTTATGTGTCTCAGTGTTTTAACTGTTGAGGTTTCAAGAGTTACGTACTTTATTCTGATAATCTTGCTTCCTTAGAAGTTTGCTATGTTTAGTTTTACAAAAACATAACGGTGAGTAAAACTACATGGATCAAGAAAACTAAAAACACCAGCATTTAATAATTTCTTAAATTAAAGCACAAAGCTATATTTTATTATGAAACCCATAGGGAGAGTCAGAAACACCTATACACTTATACCTTTTGTTTACTTTTTCATCCAGTATTTACAGGCTCCTATAGTAGTGTCTTGGGGTGACTGTAATCACTCTAAAGACAAATATCTCATTTTTAAATACAGCCATTTTCAGGAACTAAAATAAACGGGAAATGCTGTATATTTTTTTTAAAAAAAGAAATATGTTTATTAATTATTGCTTAATCTCTCAAGAAGCACTTAATAATCTCTTGTTCAGAAGGCTATATTGGTTACACTTGGTTATCGGTACAATGCTGCACAGCTGAGTTTATTTGCTTTCTTATTACACTGCTAATAGTCTATTGACTGTACGAAGCCATGACCCAAATAAGATTCAGAAGAAACTAAGCGCATAACAACTGCACCCAGGATTTTGGCAGAATGTTTGGAGAGTTGTTAAACACTAATTTGGAGTTTAAATCTCTAAAACTAGGAAAACATATAGCATGAGATCCAATTACACCTTTCTGCAGATTCAGTTCTGCCCTGGAAGCATCAAGAGATGGGATACAGGACAACGTATCCTTCGCACACGAATATCCTGCAAGACCTCCCAGGTCCCGATTAACAGTCTGTTCTGCATTACTTGAATAACCTAGAAGTGAAGTGGTGCAACAGTAAGAGCCTACAAGTAAACAGATGTCAGATGTAACCACAAGATGCCATAATTTTTATACTTCACACCCTAATGGAAACGAGGAATTCTCTAGCAATGTACTGAAAACTGTTTTTTAAGAGACGCAGCCTGTCATAGACACAAAAGCAACAGGCATTCCTGTTCCTTCATTTCTTATTGTCTGTAGCCATTCAGCTGGAAACCTGACTATTTAGAAGACCATGCATTTCACCTACTTCTAACTCACTGTCGTACAGGAGACAGAAACCAAGAATCAACGCGACTGGGTGGAGGGCAAAGAGGAAAAAAAAAACCAACCACAACAAAACAACAAAAAAAACCCCCACACTTGATACAATCAAACTTGGAATTTCTGCTATGAGGAAACTCCAGGTTTCTGTCAAGGACCACGGGGATCTCCTCACCTCCCGAAACGGGGCACAAGCCTCTCCCTCCCGCCAACGCTCCGGCGGTGCCCGCCTGTCCCTCCGGCCGGAGTCTGACAGACTTTCCCCACTCAAGGTCGCGCTTCCCCGCAGACCGAACAAGCCAACCCCATCCGAAGTAACTCCGAACTCGGCGACTGGGAAGTTCTAGAGAACGAAGTCCGCGGCCGGGCCAGGCCCCGGGACTCTCAATGCAGCCCCCCGCCCCGGGGCACGGAGCCCAACATGGAGGCGCGGCTGAGAAGAAAGCCCCACGGCAGCCGACGCTTCGGTGTCGGAGGTAGCCCCACGAACTCCAGCCCCACAGCTCCACCGGTAGGCGCTGCCCAGCTTGCCCACCCCTCACGCCCAACCCACCAGGACTAAGTACAGCGGCGGACGAACCAGGCACCTCTTTCTGCACTGGGAGCCCCACGGAAGCCAGCCTGGCCGGAGGGAACCGGAGCCCGTATCGCTTCCTCATTCACCCCGCGCCAGGCGGGGCAGGAACTGCCAGGCACCGAGTGCCCCATGCCGAAAGCAGGTACCAGCACTCACCTGCTTCCAGAGAGTCCTCAAGGACCGCGACTACCGCCGAGGTTCAGACGCAGTCTCGACTGAAAAAGCGTGCGAGTAACTGAGCAAAGAGGGAAGGCAGCCAGTGGATCTCCGCCGCGGCCACGGCCCGGCCCGGCCCGGCGCTCCCCGCCCCCTTCTCCGCCCACGGGGCGCAGCTGCGAGCCGCGAGCAGCTCTCACCTGCTGCCTCCGCCCCCGGGTCGCGGGCCCCGCCCCGGAGGTGCTGAGGGGAGGTGGCAGCAGCGTGCCTGGAGGTGGTGGCCGTCAGTACCCTCTCTTTCTGTTGTGGTTCAATTCGCCTGTCGGCGGAGGTGGATGTATGCGCGAACGCGTTAGTCCTCATCTTCGCGGCGGTGTGGGCAGCCCTGTGCTGGCCAAGCGCCAGTGCCATGTCCCATCCCGTGGCGGGCACCGGTTTAGGCGAAGGGCCCTCACTGAGCCTTGGAGCGTCCCGAGGTGGGGCGGTAGGGCCGCGGCCGAGGCCGTGTTGGTGCTGCGGGTGCTGAGCTGTGTTTGGGAGAAGGAAATGATTTAAGGTAGTTTGCTGGGTTTTCTTTTTCGGAGCTGTTTTTTTGGTGGCTTTGATGGGTTTTTGTTCACTGGTCTTTAAGATGTGAAAAGCATCTGGGTTTAAGGAGCTGGAGCTTGGCCCAAGAGCCGAAGAGGAGGGACATGTGCCCCTCTGCTACACTTGAGCTTCCAGGCTTTTGTTTAAGTGTTTCCCGGTGGCTCGAAAGCTATGGATGTTGTTTTCATAAGGAGGCCAGAGCTGGGCACGCTGCAGTTCCGAGCACTGCTGTCACCTCAGAGATGCCCTTTGCTGATGTGCTGAGGCCTTCACAGGGTATTCAAGGTCCTGGCCAGGGATTTTCCCCCAGTTTGTAATGTGCTCCAAATAATGGAGCTTGTTTTTACCTTAAGGCTTCAGTACTGCAATCATTAATGTTAAAATGAGGTGTTTTAGGAATAGATTTCATCACAGAAATGTGTGAAGTGTAAGAAGCAGAGAAAACATGTCCATGCTCCTTTAACAGGAGTCCAAGCAAAACCTTGTCATTATTTCTTAACTCACACAGGTGAGGTGTAATTGCTTCGACATTTGCATCTCAAGTGATCTCATTCTGCCCTAGACCAAAGCAGTGAGGAAAAGAGTGCCTCTGCAATACTATAGTGACTGTGTGTGTTTCCCCAGGCAGGTGCAGGTTGTGGTGTGTAGCTGAGGGTGTTGAACCTTGCTGGAGGCTGTGACCCAGCTGTTAGATGGCTGCAGAGTAATTTCTAAAAAAAAAAAAAAATTCCACCTGTTTGGTGCCCAATTTTCCAGAACATTGCAGTTGATACTCTTAAGATAACACTGAAGTTACTCAGTGTTGTAGGGTTAAGAACCATAGAGTTGCAAAGCCCTTCAGGGGTTAGACATTCTAGAAGGTAGACCCAGGAAATTTTAATTTTGTTTCTCAATCCCATAATTCTGCTATCTCTGAGTTGTTCTGTCTGACATCAAATCTGAAAGGCTGTCATGCATACATAAATAGTCCCTGTCAGCAGCTTGTTTAGATTGAAATAATTTATTTTAAAATAAAATCGCTGTCAACTGAAAGTTGTAGCAGACATAATGATAATCACAGTTTGTGTAAAAGCAATAGAGCAGAGTCATCTTGGGTCATTTCTTTTTTTACCTCTACTGCAAAATAATCTATTTAGTAATTCTTACAGATGTTCTTGTGCTTGATTAAGTGTGTAATTTTTTTTAATTGAAAAATATAAATAATGTTTTTCTGCTTTGAGACAGAGGCTTATTTGGTTAACTGTAATTCTGTAATAAATTGTATGAGGATCTTAATTTAAAATTATGTAGATTTGCTGTTGTGCTGAAATCTGAAGAACTTTATATGCATGAGCAGTTAAACATTGTGTTATAAAAACAAAACTAAAACTACTTTGAATGAGAGGGGGGAAAGCAGAAGCTTACTGTGGCCAAGCAGTTTTCCTCATTTCAGTACTTCCAGTGCAGTTTGGCAAAATAAAGTGCTTTTAAAAGCATTTTATTTAATTCCATGTTCTTTGAGTATTTAATGGAATATAAATGGTTAGAAAGAGTCCATTTCGGTTTGTGACCCTACCATATAATGTTGCAGCAAGCCATTTGTTAACTATGGTTCCAATTCAGTTATTTAGAGCATCACTTCATTCAGTCTTTTCTTGTTTGGATTGTGAAAATTATTCAAGGTCTAAAGAGATTTGCACCTTGTGCTTTTGTTTGGTCAATCAGTGGGTTCAGGTTGAATTTGGGCCAAGTGAAGATGTAAAGATTTGATGCATGGGAAATAAAACAGAGGATCTTCTCAGTTGTAGAGAAATGTGGCTTTAGAAGTTTGAGCGGATGGCTTTGATAGAGTTGTTTCCTGGTACTGAGACTTTCTTGCTGACTGATCATTTTCTGTAATCTTGTTTTTTAAAAACACAGCAGAGCAAAATACATGTTTTACAAGCAACAGAGCTGAAAAGGGGCTGAAAAACAGTTACTGAATAGCCCATAGCAGTGCTCTCGGTCACCTCCTAGGTAAGGCATGCTGCATCTCATTGAGACTGCAACGTAACTATTGGAAAATAGGATGTCAGTCACAAAACAGGGATAGAGAGATCAACGTGGGCATTAGTCTCTGATTTTTTTTTTTTAAATCTTTTTTTTTTTTTTTTTTAATTCTGGAATGTACCTTTAGACATCTTATTTTAAATCAACTTGAGACACTTTCCTTTTACATTTCATATCACTGTCAGATGGATAGACAACACAGTATCTGCCAACCCATGGTAAAGCACTGCTTTGGGACAGGAAAACTTTGGGGAGGAAAACTTTAGGGAACTTGCTTTTCCACTTAATTTTTGCTGTATGATATGATGATGCTAAGGGACTTAAGACCCTTCCACATGCACAGATTTTATTATTTTTTTTAAGCAAGAGAGAGAACTTTCTACAGCAAATGTAACTGAAAAATTTGTATTGGACGCTGAGAACTTCTTCCCTGAAGATTTCAAATTTAGATTGGTACAAAACAGTGTCCCAAAAGTGTGCGATCATGTTTTGTTAGCTGAATTGCTGTATCTACTACAGTACCTGATTTTATTTAAATGGAAGATACTTGATTCATGTAAAGATTATCACATACATAGAAGTGTCATTTCAGAACAGAACACAATCATGGCAGTTATTGCTAAGCTTTATTCCACAGCCCTGCTTTGCAACAGGGCTTCATTGGTTTCTCTTTCCCAAGTCTAACCACCAAATGCCTTCTTTCATTTCCTCTTTTCTGATAGCAGTGGGGGTTTGAGTAGAAGAGTCTAGCGGTAATGGGAGTTTCCACCCATTGCGATCTATTTGGGTGTGTGGTCAAATGTGCAAATTCACTTTTTAAAGTGTTTTGAACATTATGTGCTGTAATATATTGAACTCTTTAAGGCTGAGGTTGAAGGCTTGCATTGTCTGTAATATTTTTCCTCCAGTTTTAAAAACTCTTCTCCCTGAAGGACATGAGCTCTTTATGCAATGACATAGATACTGATTTTGGTCATACGGAGGTCTGGCTGCCGTATACATTTGGATTCATGTCAAAGTGATGCGAATTAGCCTTCCTATTGTGAAGTCTTGCAGCTTTAGAGGTGCTTTTGATAACGATATAAATTCCTGCTGCTTATTTTTGGAGGTTTTACATTGAATAAGGAAAGATTTATTTGTATTAGTGTGCTGTTTCTTGTGACTTGTAGCTTAGTTAGCTTTTCCTACATTTTAAGGGTTTGCCTCTGTGCATGCTTCATGTGAGGAAGCTGCCGTGCTTGTAGGTCTGTAGCTGGGTCAGGAAGACTATCTGCAGGTGAGACACTGTGGTTAGGCACTACATTTAAGAGAAGCTATCATCTCGCTATTTAAATGTATCATAGTTTACAACTTGTGATTGCATAACATTCTGTGTTTGCTAGAGTTTAAGTAAGATGAGTGATTTATTTTATTTTTCCTGATGGATGAGATGTAGAAGTTATTTCATGGTTCTGGGGGGGAGTCTGATGTCAGATGTAAGCATGCAAATTTCAGTGTATTTATATAAGCAATTTATTTCAGACTGAGTTTTGTTATCAGATGAGTGAGTCTTAAGAATTGGACATTAGAAGTAAGATATGCTTTGTCCCAACCATTCTGCAGTTGTACTAGTTTGAGGGAAACACTCAATAATAAACCAGGCAAGAAAATAGTTTGACAGTTTTGCTGAGATGCCTGCCTACAGCATGGACAGTGGTGATGTTGGACGTTTTTAAAGCCCTACTCCCTTGAGGAAGTAATTACGTTAAAATCTTGGACATTTTTTTCCTTCTTATGTCTTTTAAATGAAATTATGGTGGTTTTGGGAATTACACACACACACACACAAATTCACCAGACTAGACTCAATCAGCTGGAAGTTAAGGAATGAAGCTCTATTTATAGCTCAGCACAATTTACAAGCATATACATACACAGGTATTTATAGTTATATACAAGTTATAAGTAATGTAGAAACACAAAATCCCTCCTGAAACAGACTGCCCAGAAGTCTGCCGAACCAACCTCTCTCCCTCCTTCTTTCCCCTCTTCAGAGATAACCAGATCAATCTCAGTATAGCTCACATGATCAATCTGCAGAGATCTCAGGTGAGATGTCAAAAAAAGACAACAAGGAGGTTAGAAGAAAAGGCTATATCAGATTACATAGATCTCATGCAAAGGGGTTAAGACAAGACGCAACCAGACACACAGATAGAGAAATGAAAACTGAGAAGCGAGTGCTTTATCTATATTTTGACTACTTGAATTTCTCAGCAGAAGAATGAGTGATATAGGTGTCACTGTTATTTTCTTCTCACAGCCAAGGATTTAATATCTCTCACTAAAATATTCCAACTAGCCTCAAACTAGCACAAAAATCGATTTTACATCTTAAGATTACATTTGCAAATCTTTTATATAAAGGAACTACTAAATCTGGGCTGAATAAAATCCTCAAATCTCTCAAGGTCTTAAAAATACCCACTGCTGCCTTCTTGTGGAGTGTGGGAGAGTAATTCCTATGTTTTGAATATTTGGGATGGCAGTAGTAGACTTAATCTATATTTTTCAGAAGAAATTTTTTTTTCAAAGTATGGGTGGTTTTTTTGGGTTTTGTTTTTTGTTTTTTTTTTTTTTAACTGCACACACCCCCTCATAGTGGGTTTCCACATGCCAGCTACTGGTGTTGATTTTGAGCAATGAAGTGTTCTCCTTCCCCTTGTAATAACTTTGCAAAGAGGGTGTGATGGTAGAACAGGAAAGCGAGTGTGGTGATACTCACCACAGTCCTATTCGTAGTTGGTTTTATATTTCTGTGAGTATTGTAGAAAACTGCTGTGAAAGAACACACACATAATTCTCTGGTTTCATGGCTTGTTTTTAAGCTCTCCGTTTAGACAATTCCATTCAAATTTTGGTGTCTGTGTAAGCTTCAGGATGCTAAGGATGTTTGTGCATAGAACAGATACATCATAGAGGGAGACTTCACTCTTCTGTGCACTGCCTTGGGCATGGAGGAGTGATAGTTGTTTGTTTGTTTGTTTGTTTTCCCCAAATACTTTTTGATCTGAAGTTGTCTCATCAACCAGGGAGAACAACCCAGAGACCATTAAGTCAATGAATTTAGGCCATTACATGACTTCAGCTGGTAGTCCCTTATGCTTTTCCTGCTCACCTGAGAGTAATATCACCAGTCACTTGAACCATACAAATCTGCTGAATGTGACTTTTGCTTTAAAGGTGACATTTCAAGAGTGTCAGATATCAAAACTGCCAACATTGAGGAAATTCTGTCAAATGATAGTATCTGATGAAATGGTGAGATATTAGGATAATGCCCATATGTTTTATTAATCTTATCTCATTAATGGATACATCCAGACACTACAGTTGTGTTGAATGTGAATCTTGGAGGATTAGACCAGGAGGTTAAGATCTGCCGCTAAGGCTGCTGGTCTCTCTCTCTCTCTTGCTATCACTTCCAGTGGCAGCAAGTGATGGTTGCTAGGGCAAAGGATGTGAGTGTGGCTGTGCTTTTCTGTCTGCTCCTGTCCTGCCTTATTCTCCTCTTCTCACAAGCTGGCAGTGGGCAGCATGGAGGGAAGGACAGCTTGGTCCTGCTCTGTCAGTGAGTGAGCAGGGCATGCAAGGCACAGCAGGAAAATCCATAGTACTTGAACCACCCTACCCCTAGAACAAAAGATTAGCATTTTTTTCATATTATTGTCAGGTGGTCAGAAGTTAATTAAAGTTTGTGGGGTGTCTTTTTATCAGTGTAAATGGTTGTCTTAATGCAAACCACAATGGCATTACGTGTGGGGTTGGTTTGGGGGGTTTTCTATGCCTATAATACTTTAGCTATACTTTCAGACTGTGCAAACAGTAACATGGATCAGGCCCATGCTGTGACTGGAACAAGTCTCCATCTGCACAAAGCAAAATGTGCCTATTGTGACTTTGTGCGAGGATATGTGAGTATCTGAATACTAATTTCATTGGTCATTTGTGTAAATGTAAAGCATAGTTTGATCACTGGAAAAGAACAACTTACTTTTGGCAGCTAGTACTATTCAGTTCTCAAGTATTAGTTCTTTTCTACTTGGCTGTAGGCTTAGGTATTTTTTCTTGTTAAGGTTACAGTGAATGTTTTCATGTCTTTCATCTATTTGCCTATATTTGGACATATATTTAGATCATTATTGTGTTATGGTAGTCATTTAGTGGGATCTATTTTTGTTGGTGTAGTAGGTGGTGATATCAAAATCTGAGCATAGTATCAGTGAAATAAGATAGTATGCAAAATAAATTCTAGTGAACCTCTAAAATGGAAGCAAATGTCAATAATGAAACTACAGACTGTGTGTTTGCACAGGAGGAGGGTGGAAGATTGAAGTCACCTGCCCTGGGCATGTCCCAGTTTTGCTGAACCACGCAGGGAGAAGTTGGTGTAGTTAGTGTCGGGGTCATGGCATAAATGCTGAGTCAGAGAGAGGTATCACCATGCCTCTTCCCCAGACTGCACAGTGGTTAGAGAGATAGCATTTGGTGGAAATAGTAGTTCTGCATGCAGCTTGCCAAATAATGGGTGAGCCTATCACCTGTGCTTGTTTGCCGCTATTGGTAACAGGGTAAAGGACAGGATTTGATGTTGCTGTTTAAAATCTAGTCGAATAATAAAGACACTGAGAATATTTACTGTAGTTTTTAGTAAGAGGCTAAAAATAGATTCTTCCCCTGGGGGTTTAACTGTGTTATAAATTGAGGAAAAGCCCATGTGCAGCTGAGCTACTGTGTGAATGTATTTGAAGATAAGTTATATTGTTAGATGTACTAAAGTCAGTATTTCAGACGTATTTCCTGAATAAATTCTGCTGTGATCTCTTTAGATCTGGGGCATTGGTGTCACTCAGCAGCCTGTTAGGCTTTTTGTCAAAAAAATAAGTGAATTTTGAGACCGTTACACTTTGACTATTGAGAGGTGGCTGCAAAGTTCTTGTCTTTTGATAAGTATAGGGTCTTATATCTGCTGAGGTCTAATGTGTGGCCTTGCTCTTCCATGCTTGGAAAGTGTTTATGGGGTCACAAAAGTACTTTTGGTTAGTGCTGATCTGACCCTTTTTGTGTTTTAAAGTAATGCCACTGGGAAACACTTTAAAGTATATGCAATTTAAGTCAATTAGTCTGTGATCCCTTTTATTTTTCTAAAATAATTTTTAATGTATAATTAAATGTCTTGATTTGCATAGTACTACATATAATTAAATATTTTATAAATGATGTATCATGTTCTACAGCATACCTGAATATATATGATGATTTACAAAACCTAAATGTGTAGGATGTTTTAGTAGGATTAGTGTCCTAAATCACCACAAACCCTGTTTCCCCCCTGCCCCAGTCTTGATATTCGAAATTATTCACTCCCTGCTAGTCTCATGGTTAAGAAGATGTTTTCGTAACAGAAAGGTAAATAGAAGAATGATTCAGATATTCAAATATTAACTAGCCATTTTATCCTGCTGTCAATAAAGTAAACTTTAATGTATTGCTAAGGACAAATAGATGCTATTTTTCTTCCTCCAATGGTTTTGATTTGCTTGAAGACAAGAAAAAAACTTTTAGAGGGACAGGTTTGCCATATTTTCAACTATTTTTACTCTGCAAAAGTTTCAGGAATGTGTTCAGAGGCTTTTTTTTTTTTTTTTCTTTAGCCTTTCTTTACTGTTGGCTCTAGGAAGTTAAATGCTCTACATGTGCATTTAGAACTGCAGGAAAGGTTTTATTAACTGCGTATACAGAGGATGCCAGTAACTGAAACCATTTGGAGGAGGGAGAGGTGAGAAGAGAAGTAATAATTCCCTTATGTTTAGCCAAACTTCCTGTTTTCAGATAGGCCCGGAGTAGAAAAGAGGAAGTTATTCCTCATTTAGCTAAATATGGGTTTTTCATGCTCACTCTCTTAGGAAAAGGTGTAGGTTCAGGACAGCTTTGGAGCAATCTAAGGACTTCAGAACTGTTGTTTATTCTCTGTTAGTGACTTTATCAACCTCCTCAGCAGTGGATATTTTAAAGCAGTGGGGTGAATTTGGGTTGTCTGTAAACTTTATATTCTTTGTTTAAATGTAGATGAATACGCATTACAGAAGAAGTAATAAAAGAAAAAGAACAAATTAAATTGATGTGCCTGGGTCATATCCACATGTTTACATGGGAAGTACAGATCAAAATCTACATATACTGTTTTAGCCTTCATCAATCTGGGGGAAAAGATCTAAACAACAAAACACCAAATTGCGAGGAGATACTGTAATTTAGGAACTTCCTTCCGGGTTTCTGTGAGATCACACTTCTTAAATGGGGAGATATTAGATAATCAATCTATAATATTGTATTGTTGTATATTCATGGAAAGTTTATTATGAAGTAGAATTATTTAAAAAATTTTTTTTTTTTTTTTTCCCCCCCACTCACCAGTTTGCAGGTAGCTTATAGTAGGACTAAAGCAAATGTTCTAAGACATTGCTTATAGGTAGTTGTGGTGAGATTCCCATTTCCTTCTGAGGATAATCAGGTAAATGTGACATTTCAGAGTACTTGACCTGCTCTCAAAACTGTTGCATGTAATGGTTGGCTTGATGATCTTAAAGGCTTTTCCAACCAGAATGACTCTGTGATTTGGCCACATTCTTTCAGGTAGATTCATTTACACATGGATCCAAATGTTCCAGCCCGGATCTGTCTGTTTCTTCTCTGAGAATTTCCCTGCAGGTTTTGTCCTCTTGAGAATATCCTTCTGTTTGATGTTCTTTATGTTGTCACTGTTTGTATGCTTCTGTGTTCCTCTACCCTCTCTTCCTTGTCTTTTACTTTGTTCCTCTTTGCAATTGCTTTTACAGATACTTCTTAATACAGAGTATACCTTTAGCTTTAGCTCAGCTCCTGGTGGACAAATGGTCACAAGACAGAAATTTGCAGATCACTTAAACAGATGTTTCTGTTGAAGAAAAAGTATTTAACTCTTGAATTACTGCTAGACATAGAATCACAGAACTGTTTTGGTTGGAAAAGATCTGTAAGATCAAGTCCAACCATTGACCTGACACCATCACACCCACTAAACCATGTCCTGAAATACCATGTCTACATGTTTTTTAAAGTCCTTCAGGGACAGTGACTCTAGCACCTTCCTGGGCAGACTATTCCAATGTCTGACCACTCTTGCAGTCAAGAAGTTTTTCCTAATACCCAGCCTAAACCTCCCCTTGTGCAACGTGAGGTCATTTTCTACGATTCTAGCTCTTGATACCGAAGTGGCATATGGTGCCTCTAGGACTGATGAATATTGCCGCAGTGGTGTGGCAGGCGGTTTGTGTGGCTCCCTTTCACACTGTATTACTTTAAGCTCAGCTTGACACATTTCAGGAGAAATGAAGTCTGCTGAGAATAGCTTTTATTGTTTTCAAAGCTGTATTAATATGTGCACAGTGAAGATCTGTACTTGTGCTAAAACGAGAGGGCTGTTTTGAACTAGTTGAGGGAATCCATCCTAAGTGTTCTCTAGCAAGGTCTAGGTGAATTTATTTTTAATCAATAAATGCAGATTATCACTTGTTGGTTGGTTTTTGGGTTTTTTTGCTTCTTTACCATAAACAAAGATCAAATGTCAAGATATTCAGAGAAAAAAATGCCTTTGCTCTAAGACATGTTATTTGAATATATTATTCATGTATGTTGTTCCTCAGATTTTGAATATTGTGATGCTTAAAATAATACTATTTTTCTTAAAGTTATGATTTGAATTCTTATTTAATCAAGAAAGGCATACAAATAATTAGTAACTTAAAAAATATCCTAATAAAATTAGGAGCATGTGAGTAGAGTCATTTGGAACTAAAAATGCAAGACTGTGACTGATTCTTCTGAAGTGAGATTCCTTGTAGGTGTTTCTCAAGCTTAAGAAAATGTTCCATTTCAGAGTTCAAATGCTTTAGTAGAAATGAGTTAAATACTTGGAGTGAACTAATCTGTAGGCGCCACAGGAACTTGATGGTGTAGTAGGTGGTAAGATTCATTTATGATAAGTTATAATGGAATTCCCCTGGAACGATGTATTCCACCTACTTGAATGCGCAGTAATTCACAAGATGAACAGTATGCAGCAAACTGCAAGGAATTAAAAACCTGGCATCTTATTGTGAAGCATGGGACTAAGTCTATGACTAAGTCACCATCCAGCTAGCTTTTAGAAGTTCTGGTGTTATGTTGTGGTCTATATATGTTGAACTTCTGTGTTTCACTTCTTGTCTAATAGCTGTTCATTTAAACATTTTTATTTGCCTTTCTACTATGTGAAATAGTTTTAAATGACAGCCTGTTCCTGATCAATGTAACACAATTTGTTAATTTGTTAGCAATGAATTTGTATTTCGGCATGTAGTTTGTCAACAGAAACAAGTTGCACTCTTTCAGAGTGAAAGGTGGGTTTTTTTGGTTTGGTTTTTTTTTGGTTTTTTTTTTTAATCAAGGTAGATAATTTTTCTAGAGTAACATAAAGTGGCATAAAAGAAGAATTGTTTTGTTATGTTGAGCAACAAAAAAATGGAATGGAAAAATGAGAACAGTGTATGCTAGGATGGCCTCATCCACTTCATTATATATAAAAAAACCCAAATTGTTTCAGTTAGTAGATAAGGAGAGAAATCTTTCACAGCTTAAATTCTTTTGACAATTTTTTTTCTATATGCAAGGCTTGCTTATTGAGCTCTAAAAGGTCATAAAATTGGCCTGGAAATGCATTTTTAATAGTATTGAGAAGGTAGGGAGGAAAATCTGATTCGGTTTTCTTTTTCTTGAGAAAAATTAACTACTGATGACTATGAGAAGATGAACTGAAATGTCCTGCTCTGGTCAATCTGACTGACTACTCTCATTTATTAACTGTTTCAGCAGATTGAGGGACACTTCTTTGGGCATTAGGAGTAATTTTTATTTAAACTTAATCTCCTCTTTAATACCAGTAATGGGGTTTTTTTTGGCAAAATGCATTGTGTGTTTTAGTGGCAGCAATTAAAAGAACCCTCAGTAAATAGAGTCCTGCCAGGTAGGGATTTGTTGCCAGGAAATGTATTCTATTTTCTTCTTTATAACTTCATTAAAAGAAAGCTACAAATATAATCAATTGAAGATATTGCAAGAACATAAAACATTTAAAAAATCCCAAAACAATGAAACTAAACTCTAAAGGAAGCTCTCAGCTAAAGCTTTTTTCCCTTGACAGGGTGCAATTATAATTTTACATTTTAATTTGTGCTGTGATTGACAAAGAGTCATGGAATCATAGAATGGTAAGGTTGGAAGGGACCTCAAGGATCATCCAGTTCCAAACCCCTGCCATAGGCAGGGACACCTCCCACTAGTACAGGTCACTCAAGGCCTCGTCCAATCTGGCCTTGAACCCCTCCAGGGAGGGAGCAGCCACAACCTCCCTGGGCAACCTGTTCCAGTGTCTCACCACCCTCACTGGAAAGAACTTCCTCTTAACATCCAGTCTAAATCNTAATCTTTCCAGATAATGTCTTTCTGGATAATTTTGCTGTTCTTATTTTGATGTGTGTGCAATGCTGCTGTTGAGATCCTGAAAATACTTAAAGCTCATGTCAGTAGCAGGTACATTTTTCTGAGATGCTTGGTAAACCAATGATACTGAAATACATGATGTAGACATTAATAGGGGTATTTAGATTTATATTGACATCTCCAGTACGGTATTATTGGGAAGAGAAGCTAATGTAGATTGATAAGTTTACTTTTTGTACGAGTTTCAAGTTGTGAGTATTGAGAACTCCTCATATCAAAGCACAGAGGCATCCCAATCTTGAGAAAATCTTGCCCTATTTCCAGATACACACAAAGATGTCCTAATGGTGGTTGTTCCTTTCAGAGTGTGTGTATATAAAACTGTAT
This sequence comes from Ramphastos sulfuratus, assembly GCA_013399055.1. Classification (NCBI taxonomy): domain Eukaryota; kingdom Metazoa; phylum Chordata; class Aves; order Piciformes; family Ramphastidae; genus Ramphastos; species Ramphastos sulfuratus. The sequence goes on from WBNM01001945.1 coordinate 143,918, forward strand.
ATAATTTCCCCAGTTTCAGGTTTTACTCTGTAAGCTGATGAATGTTTCTCTGTGATCCAAAGAGTACAGAAGCTACCTACCTGAAGTTCAGTGAGCGTCACTTTGCTTTATGGTACCGATTAACACGTGTAGCAGGTAATTTCATTTTATTTCCACTGTAAGCTGGTAGAAAGAAGGTTTTTAGTTGTCCCACAGAACAGATTGAAAAGACTGGGCTCGTCTTTTCTTACCTCTCCAGCCAAATGTGCTGTTACTATAGTAGTGAGGAAGTGGTCCAGTTTGGCAAAGGTGGTGGTGTTTGGATCTAAGCATTTATTAGTGACATATACATATCACAGGGCGTAACATTAGTATGAGCATGATGGTGCAGATAAACTGTTGAGAAGAGTGGCTTGTACTGTACCCACTTGATTGTGGCCAGTTAATACACCTGTATCAAGCCCCCAACATCTACATTAAAATAATATTTAAAAGATTATTTAACAGCATTTTCTCCAGAGTCTTAAGATAAATAGATCTAGGTTAGTGTTGTTTCTAACCATTCTGACTTGAAGAGCCAGAAAAGTTAAAGAGACTGATTTTTTTGGTAGGATTATTAAGATTCTGTTAATTAATTTGATTAAGAACCAATTTAATTGGTGTTTTTGTTCTGGTTTCATATGTCTAAATATCATGTTTCTACATCATTTTGTAGACATTTTTGCTACTTCAGAATGTATTTAAGAGAACAATTATGCTGGTCTTTGAGGATCTGGTTCAGGTTTTACTTAACACTGCAGATGAGGAAATGTTGGTTGCACCAATACTGTGCCAGATTTGGGAGAGACTGCTTCTGTGAGCCCAATAAAATGGAATATGTTTTAGAGGATAAGGTATCTGGGGACCAGAAGAGCTGTTACATGCTCTCTTGCTTTCTCTGTAAGATTAAATTAATACCAGTTACCTACTGTTTTGAGTGCATTGCTGTCTGCAGAGGAAATCTTTCTTTACTATTGTATATTAGTAGATTAAGTCCAGCTTCAGGGCAAGTGGAATGAACTGCAAAGATAAAGAAACCACACCTGGATCTGCAATAGCTACAATTGCTTAAGTTCTGAGCTGCTGCTGTTCTGAAGCGTTCATCCATTGAGGCCAGACTTGCAAAGCATGCTATATCTAGTTGTCAATAAACTTGCATTTCAGAATAGCTTGCTACATGTGGAGGTCTTTGTATACATAGCATAAAGTAATTTAATGCTTCCTCATTACATTTTCCTTAAAACAATTATATATACTTCATTATAAGGATTATAATTTGCTTTATTAGTGAAATCTGTTAGAGTGCAAGACTGGAGTGGGTGATGGCTCTGCACTCTCTTGAGGCTTTGCACTCTGCTTATTGCTAGCATACGATCTGTCACTTACAACCTTGGTAATGTCAAACTCTGTTCAGAATACCGTGTGCCAAAACAAGTTCTGATGAATTTCAGCTAGAGTTAAGTGGGGTCTTGTAATACAGACTTTGAATCAAAGAGCTACAAAATAGAGAAAAGGGTCTGAGAAGCACACCTTTAAGGAACACATCTTGCTGTTTTGCCAGTGTCTTAAATGCCGTTTTGGACAACAATGTGGAGCACTCAGACTTAGTGTTCAGGGTTCTTCGGCAAAGAGCAAAAGCATTCTTCACAGAGGAAAATAGTGATAAAGAGCAATTAGAATGGAGAACAGTGAATTGTATCAATGTCCAGTACTGCGAAATTAAAATTCCAAATGTTGAAATCTGGAGTAATTTATGAAGCTCTGGTATTTTGTTAGATCACACGTGTGAAGTGTAGGTAAGGAACTTGAGATGCAAAATCATTCATGTGAGTAGTCCCCAGGGGATATGAAGGAATGCAGTATGTAGTGAAGGCAAACAACATCTCTAGACAAAAGGTCATGTGTTGGTGATCTTTTCTTGTTGTTTACTTGCATTTTAAGTGAAACATCTGAAATCAGATGCTCTGTAGAAAATAATTTAAGACAGTGGTGCTCAGGCATGTATTAAAATTAATTTAGTACTTCTGTCCATAGGAAATTTGAAGTCAAATGGAAATACCGTGGAAATACTCCCACAGCTGTAGAAGCTTGTTTTCCCTGTCAAGATCCTATTGTCCAGAGTGTCATGTTTAATCACTTGGCTTGTAACTCTACAAATCATCAGTTGCAAAATCAGAATGAAGTAGAAGCTTCTAATCTTTGTCTCACAGAATGATTCAAGCTTACAGTTCTGTTGTTTTCCCTGAAGGGAAAGCTGTCTCATAGTTGTTGCAAACGTAGCTGCAGGGAAGTGGAAAATAGTAAAATTTGTCTTTGACAGTAACAGCATAATAGGAGGATCTATATATATAAGTCCCACTTAAAGGACCTGAGAGTAAGTAGATGTCTTGAGATCAGCTGTTCTTGTGAGATGGCTATCTTGATGAATCAGGAAGTTGAATCTCATTTAAATGTGAACATTCTTTTGTCTTATCATGCTTTGTTTCCTTGTCCTGTTCTCTTTCCAAGTTTTCCATGATTCTCTCTGTCGCTGATGTTTTTTCTTGATTGTTGAATAAGATTTTGGAGAATGGGATAACATCTTTTCCTTTGAGTCCGCAATAATAGTTTAAACATTGTTCTCTTGATAGTGCACAGAAGAGGTGAAGAGAGTTCACTGGTCCTTCTTGTGGTCTTCCACTTGTGATCAGCTGCTGTTCTGTAAGAAGCTTTCCTGAATAGTTCAAGTAAATAACAAATCTCATAAATAGGAAGCAAGATAACTGTTTAACAAGAAATGCTTGTTTTCCTAATCTTATTATGCTCTTTGCAAAGTATACTTGGTTTCCTAACTGCTCATGTGGACCTTTTTATTTTCTGTTTATGTTTTATTATAAACAAAAGTGATACATTTGAAATAGCTAAGGTAAAAAAAAAAAAGAAATCAAGATGTTACCTTAAATCAGACCTAGTAAGCCTTTACAAATGTGTGGAGAAAAGTGTTACATTATTCTTCCCTATAGTATTTGCTATCACAGTTATTGCCAAATTTGAGCCAGAACCAGACACAGCATCACAGCTTGTAATTTCACTGTTGAAATTATTAGAAATCAGGACCAAAAAAAAACAACAAACAAAAACACCCAAAAAAACCCCAACAAACCACCAAAAAAAAAACACCACCAAAAAAACCCTACAAAATATGAAAAGCAGGGATTTCTTTCTTTTCTGTTTTGGTCAGATGTATGGTTTTATGCTGTATATATGGAATCTAGAAACTTCTAATGACAACTGATGTTCTTAGGCAGTTATATAAATTTGGCACCTAAAAGTCACCTAAGTTTTGACACATGCTTTTTGTGGGAGGGAAAAAATCTGAAGTTACTAACATTGTTTACTGTGACTGTGCCTGAAGAATGCTTTTTTTACCTGACCATGTGTAAATTCATAGAATCCATGATTTGAGGAGATGTGACAACAGTAAGGGTGGAGGAGAGTAGAATATTGAGCTGAGTGACCAAGATAGTAAGTGGTGTGGAGTGGCCATGTTGATATTATAGCTTCTTCAATTTGAGTTGTAAATTTATTTATGAGAGACTCATGAATGAAAAGCGAAAAATGCCCTTTGATAAGGGAATAGATGGGTGACTGTAATGGGTGAGAGAGGCAAGCGAGGAGTAGAGTCAATATCGGTATTTTAATAAGGATGTAGGGATAGATTTGGGATGAGTCTACACATTAGAAGAGAGAAAATCCAGCTCAAGATAAAATGATCTGAGACTGTCTTTATGGTCCTCTTTTAATGGATTTTGCTGGCTGGAGATTTGTTTTCCTCCAGGCAAGGCAATTGTTTCTTTCTGGGGAAAATTTGTAAAACTCAGAATATCTTGCTGTAACATCACAGACCTGGATGCTGCTGATGCGGCCTGATGGTTTTTTCTCATGGGAGGGCTTTTAAAATTAATTAGGCATTGCCATTTTTTCTTCACACATGATCTATCCATTTGCTTACTTTAGGCTCCTTAGTACTAGAAGTGCTAGCTCTAGGATTCTTCAAGAATAAATTGAGCGTGAATGATTGTTATTTCTCAAACTTCCATTCAAGGGACAAAGAATTAGAATAACAAAAGCTTTCTTTCTCCTAAGTATTGCCTAGACAAAATTTAATGATACATAAATATCTAAAGTGAGTCACTAAAATTTTCATTTCTTCTTTCTTATACACTTCAAGTAACACTAAAATATTCTTTTTATAATCCTTTACTTGCTACAGAGTCTGCCAGAAACATTTGACTAGTGATTATAAAACTCAATGTTTTCATGTGGCTTCAGTATCCTATTGAAGCAGAAGTCAGTAGGGACATTGGTTATTCTTTCCCTTGAGTATTTAGGCTTGGTAAGAATGTTTTATGAATTACTATATATTATTTATCCTGTCAAATGGCCGTGAGAGCTTCATATTGTCTTCTGTGCCTGTGCATGGACACATTTTTTTAGAAGATGTTTGATTAGGAATGCTTAATTAAACTACCTCAGTACCATTCAAAATTAATTGCCATTAAAACCCAGTAGCAAAATTTCATGACCAAATGGAGGATTCTTAATGTGTAGAACTAGAGCCTTGTAGATCTAAGCTGTAGATTTAAGGAACTGAAGGCGACAGAGGACTTTGAGTGCTGTTAGTGACAGTTCTATCCTTCAATTTCCATGCTACAAAGTAACTTCCTTTAAAAACCACTATGGCTATAGAGAGGTCAAGTGCTCTGGCAAGTGGATGATATGGTGAGTTGAAGAGTGAAGAAAATCCCTGGGTTTAGCATGTGTTTTAGCTGGTCTAGCCTGTAGAGGACCAGCATGAAGATAGTCTTAAAGCAAAGACTAAGAAATATAGCCATAATTATGGCAATTAGGATTAGAATCCTCTGATGCTTTCACAGTAAAGAATAGTCTAAAGTATAATGCAGGTTATATAGCCAAAGTATATCATGGCTAACTATGTGGTGTTACTACATTGATTTTCCTTTCTTGTTGTTTCCCAAGGTGGATCCGTATTCAGTACTTGTGCAATACTGTTTTGTCTACTCCATAGGCCCTGTGCTCTCCTCCACACCAGTAGCGAAACAACTACCCATTTCGTACACCTTTGAAAGTGCAAGTCAATATACATAGCTAAATTTATATTCCCTGTGTTTAAATTTGCTCTTCACAAGGAAAAAGAGGTTATTTTATTTTGCAAAATCTTGAGTCTTTAATCCAAACAAGCAAATAACACTTATGTGAAAACCAAACAATTATAAAAGTGTTTGTATCACTATATATATATATATATCAACAGCCAAGAAACTGGGTCCAGAGCACATTGTCATTTACTGCTAATGTAATACCTAACCTGGAAGAATATTTAGTTTTGCATCAGTTTACCTTTAACCAGTTTCTGCAATAAAAATGGTATGAAAATATTTCAAGTCATGTGAAAGAGGAACTTCCTGAACAAAATACCTGTCATACAGAGTTTCCCAACTTCCCTGTTTGTCTGATAGTGATTCAGTCTGCCTGGTGATGCTGACTCAGGTGTAATTCTTGGGTTTCATTTTCTTTCTTTATTTTTTTTTAGTGTTCCCAGTTTCATGTGGATACTCCTACTGATGAACTGATTCTTCTGGTAAGGGATTCCATACTGTGACTCAGGCACAGTGCAAGCAGTATGACAATTACAGGAAAATACCTGTTAGTATCAGATAAATTGATACTTTTTGTTTATACTTTCAGCTAAGAATTCCAGAATTTGCTAAATGTTAAGCCTAAATCTTAAAGCTTCCTCTCACATGAGAAATAGTGTGTATAGATTGATTAGAACACATACATAAATGAGGAATATTCAGAGACTTTAAGTTGAGGAATAAAATATGGAAGCTAATGCTCATACTGTCTGGGCAGTAGTTGCTGCTGCACATGTGGGTCTGGCCTTAGAGACTGAGGACATGTCCTTGGACGTGGAAAAAACTGCCAGAGCTCTGGTGGTTCTGTGATGGAAACTGTAGGTTTCTGTAGGACTCCTCCTTTTGGCCCATGCTTCCCTTTCACTTCACATTAAAATTTTTATTCATCTGACACTGCTGCTGGCTGATTCAACCTGTTATGACATCTCAGGATGTACCTCAGTGATATTCACTAGTGGCCAGCAAAGTGGCACCAGTGCTGTCTTTAAGTAGTTTTTCCCACATGGTTAGAGGTCTTATTCAGCATTTCATTGAGGTATCCCTGACCAGCTCTGCTGTTTGCCTTGTTTTCTGTTCAGATCTTCTTGATTTTATTTTTTAAAATTATTTTTAAAAAGTCTTATATGAAATTACTTGCTGTGCTTAAAACATTCCCAGGAAAACCTAGAGTAGATTCATTGAGTCAAAGTCTTGTGCTGTATGTACTTGTCATTCGCATCAACCTCAGTTGTAAAACTGGCTGCATGACTTGTTCTGGACCTTTAGTGGAAGGCAGCAGAATTTTCTGACTAATTCTGATGATTCCTAGGGTCTAGTTCACACACAGCCTGAAGGGCTTTAAGGTGAGAGAAATACAGGACTAGGATAGTTTGTGTTCAGATGGCTGAAAAGTACCTTTCGTTTCTTGCCAACCCTGTTAAGCAATTGGTTTCCAAATTCATTTTGATGTAGGCCAAATGTTAACACACATCACTGGTGAAGACAGGGCCTTTGTTGGCCTTGCTTGACTCTAACTCATCAGCTATGTCTTTATTCTTGCCAGGCACCAAAGGTAGTCCCCGTTTCTACACTAAACAAATCCCTTCTGGTTTAATTTATTTAATGAATTAGTTAATTTTCCCGCATACACTGAACAGAGACAAAGCGTCACCCCTCTGAGTTACATTTTCCTGCTTTTCACTGTTGGAGAGCAGCTGCGAGCTGTGTCCTGGCAGATGCTGGTGCCAGTGCCCTTCTGCAGCACAGGGAAGCCTGTGTGACATTGCTGTCCTGGACCTGTGTCAAACACACCATGGATACTTTGTAATTTGAATGCTAAAACCGAGATCTGCCCAAGTATTTGCAAGCAAGAGCCAAGAGGTAGAAACACAGAAAACAAACACAGCCTTCTAAGCAGTGTCAAGAGGTTCTGGAAAATTCGCCGAAGGCAAAATCCGACTACTTCACTTTACAATATGTTTGGCTTTTCTGTGAAGTCATAGATTGGAGCTCTTTGCCTTCAATTTTTCTTGGAAACAGAGGGGCAGACTTCAGGAGGTTTAAAACCAAGGATTTTACTGTCCTGGATGAACCTGGCATTGAAAATATGTTTGCACAGCTGTCACCTTTGTCCCTTAAGCTATTCTCTTCTGTGGTCAGTGGGTGTTCCTCATGCGTCTGTAGGATGACAGCCCGGGAAGGGACACACCTTGTGGGAAAAGATTCTTTAAGTCTTTGCCCTTTTGACACTATTCTGAGTGGACCAATGTGCAGCAAACCTTTGAGAGAGTTCTCTATTGAATGAAATTTTTTTTTTTTTAATCAGACAGTCTATAATTCAAATGTGTAGACCAAAATCAAGTAGCAGACAACATTTGGTTAAAAAATGAAAGAATCACTTCTATAAAAATGCATTTAGGTATATATATATTAGAAATTGATTCAGAATTACATCTTCCTTGTCTAGACCTTTGTGGACAGTTGCAAGTTCAGTGCAAGTGAGAGAGTTTATGAAAAGAAATCCCCGAAGGTGGGTTCTGAAGCCTCCTTTATAAGCAAGGCCACATTCTTCTGCCAGCAGTAAAAATACAATTACGTAGAGTTAAGCAGTTTGACCATTAAGGAACAAAATCAGAACTAATCCCTGGAACAGAGGAGGTTTGTCCCATTTATATTCTTCTGGTTTTCTTTCAGAAAATTTATTTAGGATACTAATGATGTACTTCTCTGGTGTGCTGTCAGTCTATCCTACTTTCTTTCTGTACAACAGAAGTTAAACACAGACCTCTTTATCTTGGAGAGTCCTGCAAAGCTACTTTGAAAGCACTGCCTAGGAAAACAACTGAGATGCTTTGAGACAAATTTTAGTTAAATGATCTACTTTTTCATTCCACTGTCTGATTTAAAACTCTTCTATGGCATCACTGTGTGGAAGAAGTGGTTTGGTAAATAGAGATGCTTAGAAATAAGTCATTTTTTGCTAACACTACTGATGCAAGTTACAGGCTTATATGAAGTAGAACTGAAGACATTTCTTTTTCTAGAGCATGACAAACAAAAATGTGAATATTGCAGGGAAATAAGTGATGAGTCTGTGCTTTCTGTTTTGTAGTTTACTTGGTGTTTTTTCTTTCTTTGTTCTTCTCATGCTGTGCTCAAACATGCTCTCTCCATTTGGTACATAAAGAGGAGGAGAAGCAATCGCAAGGGGATGCAGGGCACTTATTCTCAAGATTATTTGAGGCAGTTGAAATCACAGTTAATTGCAGCTGAGCAGTGGAACATTCAATCCCACCAGGATTTCTAGACATGGTGCATAAATTTTTATGAAAGCAGAGATCTGTGTTTTCCACTGACAAAGAAGGAAATAGATATTATGCAAGGATTAAATAGAACTGTTTGCTTCATATGTGTTTTGGCTGTTCATTTGCAAATGCACCAGCTGTGACTGATTGGAGATCTCATCTTAGTGTACCCTTGCAAAGAGCAGTGGAAAGCCCAGATCACTGCAGTCTGTTATGTGAACGAGTTGAAGTTCCACAAAAGTTTTATGAAAAAACTTAAAAACAGGAGTTGAGAGGTTTCACTAGGTGGGCTTTTTGGGTTCTACTGATTTAATTTCCATGCCCCCACCCCCCAGCCCTTTGATTCTGTTAAAACCTGACTTGGTAAAGGATTTCTTGTAAAACTTGGGAATTGTTATCGTTTAAAGCTTAATTTTGGAATATGTTACCTGGTATATAAGATGCTGCTATTTATTTGAAACAAGAGACAAGTTTCACTTTCTTTTTTGAAGAAAGCAAAGACATTTTTCTGCTGTTCTTTTTGGACAAATACATAAATAGTTAGAATGAAGTGATACAAAGCACTCAGGTGACCTTACCACTGCCTTCTAATAATGTCTTTTGTGTGCCCTGCCGTGAGTTGGGGAGGGACTAAGAAAGCAGTTTTATCAAGTGTTCTCTCAACAAGAGTTGATGAGTTATTTAGAGTCAAGGGTTATACAGATTAACCATGTAATCATTAGGCATGTAGTTAAGGAGGACTCAGATATTGCTGCATCAATAACTGAAGGGAAACCTTGAGTTAATAAAGCGTTTTTGCTGATGGTTGGATGTACTACATCACTCACCAAATCTGGTTCAGGAGTCCTTAACAGGCTGGTATTTTTAGCCCTTGAAGGAGGGGTGTGTCCATCATCACACAGTGACTAAACCTTTTGTGGGGCTATAAATACAGTGTGTGCTATTTCAGTTGTGGTACCTGTGAAACCATTTCAGTGAGAGAAGTTCTCTGTCAGTACGAGCACTGTCTGCCTGACACCTGTTCTGAGGTTGCCAACATGTCATGTGCTGCACAGCCAAACAAGGCAACTTTGAATTTTAAAATTTTGCTTCTAAGACAAATGTTAGGCAGTGAGAGTTTCTAAACAACTTTGACACAATCTGGAGGCAGAACACTTCCAACTGTTGTTTTTATTTCCAACACAACAGAGCTGTAATAAAGAACAGGGCTGTTCTTTGCACCATGTATTGTGTTTAACTGCTGCAAAATACTGATTACTTTTTACAAGCTTGTAGAATGTAGGTCAGTACAGTGCACAAGTCCTTTTTAGATATTGGAGAGTCCCTACAGATGCAAAGTGTTAAGGCAGCATTATAGATCAGAAGAAACATGAAGTAGTCAATGTGCAGGGTAGCCCTCCACAGGTAGCTGTGTAGTTTTTGTAGCTGGGGTTATTATGATACTTCTGTTTTTTTCAATTCTTTTGTAGTAACTAAAAGGAGAAAAAAAAAATGAAGTAGACATGTATCTTACTGTCATCTCGTAATAGTCCTCCCCTTCCCCTTAACTTTAGCCCACCTCAATTCATATTCTTAACCTTTCACTAGATTGACTCCTGCAGGCAGAGTCAAGCAAAAGGCACAGGGAGATAACTGGCCTACAGGGCTGTCTTGTTGCTGTCTTTAATGAGCTACAATCTTCTTACAGGGTGAATACTGCAAGGATTTTCTGTGAGCCCTGACAGGATAAACATGCTTAATATTGCCTAGGAGAACAAAGGAAAATGCTCTCTTTGTAAGTGTTAAGCCTTGTTCTGATGCTTTCAGCTTTGTGAGGGAACTTGTAAAAGCCCCCAGTACAGATCCATGTGAGCAACTACTAAATTCAAGACATGTACCCATCTGCAGCTTTGAACAGTCTTTGTACACCTTTGACTGCTTCTGCATTCTGAAAGAAAAAAGTTCATGTTTTTGACTTTGTCCCTGTGCTGTGTTGGGTTCTTTTTAGCAGTATTACATTGCAGGATCTATACCAACTGCAAGATGAGAGAAATATGTGAAGTCTCTTAAGGCAGGTCTCTGTATTCTGGGGACTAGTACAAGGATTTGACAGTTATCCTTGAAGGAATCTAAACTATGGGACATTTGAGGAAAGAGCCAAGGGACTGGTGGGAACAGTGTTCTGGCAACTGCAGCTGCAAAAACATGAAGCTGTTTCTCCCTAAAGATTTGGAGGAAAATATCAGTGTTTCCTTTCACAGTAAATCTTGGGATGTGTAAATGGAAAAGAGAAAGACAAGGGAGCCTTTACCCTGCCCAGCAGTATTTCTAAAGGTAGTTTGTAAAAGCTTGTGAGTCATAAGATGTTATCGCAGAATCTCTTTCTTTAACTTCTCTTCTTCATTTCCATTCTGACAGCTTAGGTCTGGATGAGAGATTTTTTTTTTTTCTTTTGCTCCCACCTTTTCTTGTGTTCTGCCGTAGCTGAAACTAAGAATTCGAAACTCTAAATGTGCTTAATATGTGAAAGGAAGACTTCCCCTGTCATCTCTGCCAAAAGCCTGTGTTTCAGGAATCCAAGAAGTGTTATTTCTGTGTTATCATTTTCTTTAAAATTTGTGGTACCTTCTTTATCACTGTGTGGAGATAGGTTTCAGGATCATGCAGCTGCTTTCAGTCTTGTCCTGTTCATATTATGATTAAAAGTACTAAAAGTGGTATGTACAGTAATAAGGGATGGAAATTAGCCTTACCCTAAAGGGAGGATAGGACCAATCCCAAACTTTCAGAGAAATTAATGGTTTTACTCAAGTGCCATAAGCTCTCCTTTTTGTGACTTTGGCCCTAAACTTGAGTAATAAACTTAAAGCAGCTTTTAGTTCTGCTCACTGTAGAATCCATTCCTAGAAGAGGGAAGAAAATGACAAGCACAAGTGCATTTTTAAATTACAGCCTTCTGAGGAAAAGTGCCAGTGTCACTAACCACATTCAACAACATTATTAGCCAGAGCAACAGAGGTAAAAGCAAAATAAAAGTCAAGCATTATGCCTTTTGCTTCTCAGACCACAAAAATATTGAGATGTTTAGCTTGGGGCATTTTAAAGTTATGAATTAAGAAATTATTGAGTGTTAGTAACTTTCCATAATACCAAAGTCACAGGGACTGGTTTGTTAGTGAGTAAGATGGAGCCTGTCATTTTCAGAGGTCTAGTCAGAATGTGGGAACAAGCTGGTGGTTTTTATCCAATTCTCTTCTGAGAATATTGTCTTTCACAAAACTAAACGTGAGACCTGGCAAAGTTTAGTGCTTTCTGATCAGGTGAGGCTGTGGACTTGGGCAGCAGAGATGATGAGGTTTGTTACAAAATGAGGTATTTTGTGTGCTTCTGCCTGTGCTGCTTGCTCCCTTAAATCAGATTCCCACCATTTAATATTGCAAACTGCATGCATCCAGGATTGAAAATCACAGATGGAAAGGATTTTTTTACTGCTTGTTGGAAATGGACAGTAAATGTCCCCCCTCTTTGCTTTGCCTGATTTAGGATCTCATAACCTCTGGAATACTTCTCAGTCTTCTGTGTGAACTATATTGAATTACTTATCCTTCTGTGTTACAGTGAAGGACCTGTAGGGTGAGACATGTAATCCCTATCACTTAGGGCTATAATATTAGCTAGTTTACACCTTTGATGTAATAATATCAATTTTGACTAAGAGGGATATAGTTATTTCACAGCCTACTGCCTTGGTTAGGAGACCTGCCATAAGATTTAATTTTCTTCTTCTCACCTCAGTTCAGTAACTATCCATGTGTGTTGCAGGAATTCTTTACATAGTGTTGCTCTACACTGGACTTTTGAAACCACCATGAAACGTGCAAAGGATGTGTTTTCATCATTGGGGATTTTCTTACTGCTTTTTGGTTTGTATGGTGTGGTTTTGGTTGTTTGATTGTGGTGGTGGTGCAGGGTTTTTGGTTTTTTTTTGTTTTTGTTTTTTTGTTTTTTTTTTTTTTTTTTTAACTGCTTTCCTTTCCCTCCCTCCCTTTACAGCATAGCTCTGTGAATAGCACTTCTGGTATAAGTGACAAGTTCTGTCCATCCCATGGGAACAACAGGTGACCCAGCTCTAGATGATCAAACTGACTTTACTGCTAATATGTGATAAAACTGTGAGGCCTTTACTGAAGGTCTATGGTATAGTTTCAGTTCCTGTTTATCACAGAAGATTCTCACTGTATCTTTGTTCAGTCACTGGAAAACTACCTCCAGAGATGTTAGAAAATATCTGGAAGTCATGGTAATTGTGTCTACCACAGTATCCTGGTATACAGGACTGGTTTGGAAGAGTTCATTCTGTATTTAGAAAATGGAGCCTTGAAGCTCTACTGCTTGTCAGAATAATACAGATTAAAATACACTAGAGGGAAAACTTGTCACACCCTACATAAAGTATAAATTAGGAAGTAACACCAATTATTTGGCATCTGACATTACAGAAACATTACTATATATGATAATTCTTCCAGTTGAGATAAATGGAGGCAATGTATTAGCTAAAAAGTTTCATTAGCGTAGGAGGTGTTTTGCAGTCCTTGAGTGTTTTGTTGTTGGTGGTTCTGTGTGTTGGGTTTTGATTTTTTTTTTTTTTTCTTTTCTTCCTCTTAAATATTGGATAACTATTTAAGGGAATTAAGTCAGAGTGAATTTTGGGAAGAACTCAACTGTTTATAGAGAATACCACTCCATTTCTAGTATCTGTATTATATTATCAGGGAGGGACATTTCCTGTTGTGGACAGCAGGGTGTTTTATTGTAAGACTGAGAGCAAATTGACAGAGGCCAGATTAACTCTTGTTCTGAAGCATCCTTTAGGAGGCTGCCTTGGAAATGCTAACAAAAGTTTAACTCCACATTCTGTACAGACAGATCTTTCTAAGATCCCGCAAGAGGAAAGGAAGTTGCTTAGTGATTTAAGATTAACTTGAATTTTTGTATGCTACAACTTGTCTGTGTATGTAAAACACCGTGGTGAAATGTTTTTCTAATCACAGGATCACAGAAACATTCCAGTTGGAAAAGACTCTCAGGATCATCAAGTCCAACTGATACCCCTACTCTACAAAGTTCACCCTTAAACCCCAGCTCCCTTAGTCACCCTTCATAAGATTTATTTTCCAGGCCCTTCACCAGCTTCATTACCCTCCTCTGCACTTGCTACAGCACCTCCACATCTCTCTTGTAATGAGGTCCCCAAAACTGAATACTATACTCGAGGTGTGGCCTCACCAGAGCCAAGTATAAGAGGACAATCACCTCCTTATCCTTGCTGGACATAGTATTTCTAATACAGCCCCAGGATGCCATTAGCTTTCCTTGCCACTTGGGCTCACTGCTTGCTCTTACTGAGTTGTTTGTCTATTACAACCCCCACGTCCCTTTCTGCCAGACAGCTTTCCAGTCACACTTCCCCAAGTCTGTAGCTTTGCTTGAGGTTGTTGCGGCTCAAGTGTAGGACCTGGTATTTGGCTTTATTGAAGCTCATGCCGTTGACATTGACCCGTTGAACCAATCTATCCAAGTCACTCTGTAGAGCCTCCCTACCCTCCTGCAGATCAACATTGCCCCCCAATTTGGTGTCATCTGCAGACTTACTGATGACAGACTCTGTCTTCATTAAAGTCATCAATAAAGATATTAAACACTGAGCCCTGGTGGACACCACTTGTGACTGGCTGCCAGCTGGATTTAACTCCACTGACCACCCTTTGGGCCTTTTCATCCAACCAGTGCTTTATCCAGCAGAGCTGTATTCATCTGAGCGATGCGCAGTCAGTTTTTCTGTAAGAATTCTGTGGAGAACAGTGTCAAAGGCTTTTTGGAAGTCTAGGTAGACAATATCCACAGCCATACTGATGGCACTTCTTGGCTATCTATGTGCAGATCCCTAGAACATGAATATTTCCCTATTCCAAAAGTAAGAATCAGGAGTGTGAGCTGAAGTTGTTAGTGCTGTTGAGCTGAGCTAGACATACTGGGTGTGGAACTTGGGCTGCTGTTTCTGCTTAATATTATACTTTGGTTTCCTATGGAGCCTGAATGATCTCTGCTATGATTCTACTGTTGTTACCTCACCATTTGTGTAGGCAGTCTTCCTTGAGTAGAAAACAGAGAGGTGGAATACAAAGAGATTCACAAGCAAAATACCTTTTATTTCTTAGGATAACCAAGAGACAAAGAGACATGACATTTCTCCTTTCTTGAGTGAGTTTTCAGGAGTGCCTTGAAGAGGCTTAATGGCTTTCTGCTTGTTCCCTGTCATAGAATCATGTAGTTCTTCCCTTCCTATCTTTTCTCCTGACATTAAAGAACAGGTTCTTGCTGTTTGCAGAGGTACTAATCAGTGGGTTATATTAGCATGGCATTTCTTTATATATAGTGAGAACGTTTCACCACGTGTATTCTGTTTCACCACGCAGCGCATCACAGAGTGTCCATCTAAAATGCAATTAAGGACTACAAAGCCTGATAGATCAAAAGCCTGGAGAAAGTGATTTGATTAGGAAGCAAAGAGAGAACACTGTAAGTAGTACATTCAAATTTCAAGTACAGTGCTAGCAGAACAACTGTTCTCAAACATTTGGAATGTGATTAGCCTCTGCTGGGTTATTGTCTTAGATCCCCTACACTTCAGTAGTGTTCAGCATCTGATTTAGGGCATAAACATCTGAAAGTTTTACTGGTATTTTACAAACTCTAGTCTAACCTTTTAAAGGATCACTGTTCCCTGCTACATGGACAGAATTACCCACCCTTCATTTTGTGGTATGTCTACTTTTTTCACTGGAGTAGGTTTTACCATTCTTTCTCTCTTCCTCCCTTCCCTGTTCTGATGAAACTGCTCCCATGTACTTTATGGTACTGATGCTCTTCCTTCCACAATAAAAGTTGTTTTAGTTTTTTTTTCATTGACAGGCTTTAAACACTTCATTATGATAATGAAAAATAATGTAATAATCCTTGGCTTGTGTGAGACTACCATTTGAAGTTTAGGGAAATGGAAAATCCAGTTCTGTTTTCTGGAGACATTTCTGCTATTCATACTTCTTCTACTTCTTCTTCTTCTCCTTTTTTTTTTTTTTTTTTAAAGAAAAAAGTTTGTTTTCAACAGAAGATTCTTGGCAATATGTGAGGAGCACTTACTGCAATGGTTTGCTTAAGTGCTTAGAGAAGAAAAAAGGTAACTGCTAAACCATTAATATGTTGCAAAACTTAGATGTTTTAAATGAGAGATTGTGTTACAGTTCAGTAATCTTCAGTATAATATGGTAGGAAGCAGATCTGAGGTATTGAATTTGTTTGAAACAAATGGTTCCACTACCATCAGGTTTGGATTCTTCTGGTCATGCTATAGGTGATTTTAGTAAAAGTGATAGCTAGGACAACACTAACAACTTAATTTCCTGACTAAAGTCTACTTTAATGATCTCTGTACACAGGCAGAATGAAATTTATGAAGCCTGTTATTACTTTTTCACAAACTACTTGTTCCAGCAGATATTTTTGGTGTTATATAT
>WBNM01001946.1:0-63469 GCA_013399055.1 Ramphastos sulfuratus
GGCCTTTCAGAGCTTAAAGGGGGCTGTAATAAAGCTGGGGACAGACTTTTAACAGAGCCTGATGTGACAGGACAAGGGGTGATGGTTTGAAACTGAAAAAGGGAGATTCAGACTGGATTTACACTGAGGGTGGTGAGGCCCTGGCTGAGGTTGTGCAGAGGGGTGGTAGATGCCCCATGACTGGAACCATTCCAGATCAGGTTCTTTGGGGTTCTGAGCAACTTGCTTTAGTTGCAGACATCCCTCCTGGCTGCAGGGTGTTGGACTGAATGACCCTTAAGGGTCCCTTCCAGCCTAAGCCAGTCTGGGATCCTGTGATCCTGTTCTATACCTGTGAGCTGTGCCCAGCATTGCTCCTGACACATCTGTGTGGAGTTCACATCTGTAAGTTGTGGACACCAGAGGGAGTCAGCCCAGGTATTGCTGCTTCCACCACCTGACTGTCAATAGCTCAGCCCAGTTTTCCCTGCTGCCCACCCTCTCTTTTCCTTTAATTCACACTTTTATCAGGCCACAAACAGCTCATTTGTAACACTCGCCAAAGCCAAACATCTTTTATATTGCTCATTACCAAGAGCAGCTCAAACTACAAAGGTCTTGGCAAAGAATCATCATGTCTCTAGGCTCTGGGAGCTGGGATTGTTCAGCCTGGAGAAAAGGAGGCTGAGGGGAGACCTTCTGGCTCTCTACAGCTCCCTGAAAGGAGGTTGGTGCCAGGTGGGAGTTGGTCTCTTCTCCCAAGGAACAAGTGACAGAACAAGAGGAGTTGGCCTCATGTTGCACACAGGTTAGATTTAGATTAGACATGAGGAACCAGGGCAAGTTTAGGGTGGAGGTGAGGAACAATTTCTTCCCCTTGAGGGTTGTCAAGGGCTGGCCCAGGCTGCCCAGGGCAGTGGTGGAGTCCCCATCCCTGGAGGGGTTTCGAAGCTATGGAGATGTGGTGCTGAGGACCATGCAGTGACCTCGCAGTGCTGTGTTCATGGTTAGACTTGATCTTAAAGATCTTTTCCAACCAGAACAGTTCCATGGTTCTATGAACATTTTTTGCCATGGGAATCTTACCAAGAGAAAAGCAAAGTTGACCACTTGAGACTAGGAATAGGCAAAAGAGAGAAAGCAATGCAGTACCTGCTGAGTCCTTGGTGGGTCTTGGATGGATCTTTTCATTCTGGCCTGTGGGTGAAGGGATGGTCCCAACAGCAGCATTTGTCCCTGGGAAGTCCACAGGTGAGGAGCAATGCAGAAGCACAAGGAGAAGCTCCAAGGCACCACAGATGGGTAGTCCAGAATGGCTGTTCCTGGATGTCTCTTCCTCCTTACCCTCTCATCCAAGCCTTCCCCCTGCCTCAGGCTTTGCTTGCAGGTTTCACTGCTGCCAGCTCCCAGCCAGTGCTGCTGTTCTGTGGGAGCCCTGACCTGGCCCCTCTGTCTGTCCCTGCCTTGGTGAGAAGATGTAAACTCCTCGTTTTGGATGCTGTGTGTCTTTAGTTGCCCATCCCCGTGGTCTGCAGGCAGTTGGGCTGATGGCAGGTCCCATATGTGCTGCCATCTGCTCCCAGCTGCAGCTGGTGCTGCTGTTAGTGGCAGGGATCCTGTGACAATAGCTGCCCAGAGAACCCCTCCTGGTCGGGCTGGGACATCACAGCTCTTCTCAGAGGGACAGGGCAGTGCTGTGCTTTTGCTGATGCCACCTCAGATTTGAACTGGTTTGGCTTTTAATGAACTTGGCAGCTCTCCTCCCCCTCTCCTCCCAGCTCCTGCCCTTGCAGGAATGCATGGAGCTCGCAGCCCTGCTGGTGTGATCACCAAGTACCTAACGTGATTAGCAGACAAATCCCAGCTCAGCAGCTTAAGGTGGCTCTTTGCATGTTAAATATAGACTGGCATCGTATTGAGAGCCTTTTGTGTGCCAGATGGGCCTTAGCCTCCCAGCTCTTGCCCCTCTCAGCTCACCTCGGCTTTGCCTCAGCTCGCTGGGAGCAGTGGGGTAGGACCTCCTGCCACGGAGGTCATTGTGGCTCTGCCAGCCTTTGCTGTTGGGTGTGTGGAGCATGCAGTTGTCATGGGTGGCTGTGGGGCTTCAGGGAAGGATTGGGTCATCTCTGGGGCTGCCCAGAGGCCCTTCTTAGCTGTGATGTGGTGTGGGGTGTTGGATGTGCAGGTATCTTGTGTGCCTGAGAATCATGGATTTGGTGAGGTTGGAAAAGACCTTGAAGGTTATTGAGTCCATTAACCCAGCACTGCCAAGCCACCGCTAAACCCTCAGCACCACATCTCCACAGCTCTGAAACCCCTCCAGGGATGGGAGCTTCACTACTACCCTGGGCCTTGACAACCTTTCAGGGAAGAAATTGTTCCTCGTGTCCTCCCCTGGCACAACTCAAGGCTGTTTCCTCTTGTCCTGTGGAGAGGACAGCTTTGCTCTGTCTCTCTGCAGGGTGCCAGGGGTGCTCTAGAGGTCTCTGCATCCCTGCTCTTTATCTGTGCTGGTCATTAACTGGGTCCTGTGGCAGCCAGCTTGGCGCAGCAGCAGCAGAGCTCTTCAGCCAGGTGCTGAGGGCAGAGGGCAATCTGGTTCCAGATGGTTTCTTTTTAGAGCAGAGAGGCCAACCCAAGCCCTGTCAATCCTTTCAATGAAGGAATGATCCAATTAGCTCCTAAAACCTCTCTTACATCTGAAGATGTCCCGCAGAGAGCTCTGAGTGGACCTGGACACTGCTCTGTGCATGGCTGGTGTCCCTCTTGGCCGCTCCCAAGCTGTTGTGGCTGTTCTCCCTGCCTCGATGGGGAGGACCTGGCAGCAGCATGGGGGTTCTTTTGCTGTTCCTCACGGGTTGGAGCAGGGAACCTGCGGAGTTGAGCAGCTTCTGGCGCCACAAGCTGGTGGCAGCAGGCAAATGAGGCAGAGTTAACCCCAGCAGCAGCACAGGCTGCAGTGAGACTCGGCAAGCTTCTTATCTGCTGTGTGCTGAGAGCTGCTGGCTGCTTGGCTTGGCTCCCAGATCACTGCCTTCTTACATGTCACTGAAGGATTTCCAAGCAGAGCTCTCCAGCGTCCCACACCAGGCTTTTCCTGTCTCTAAACTGTAGTTTGTCCTTGTGCTTCTGAGAGGGGTGCTGAGAGAGGGGCTGGGCTGAGAGCCCTGGGGCTGAGAGCCTGCAGAAGAGCAGCCCCAGAGGGGATCTGACCAATGCTGATCAATAGCTAAAGGGTGGGGAGCTAAAGGATGGGGCCAGACTCTTTTCAGTGATGCCCAGTGACAAGGGGCAACAGGCCACAAATTGGAACCCAGGAGGTTCCATGAGGAGAAGCTTCTTTTGCTGTGAGGATGCTGGAGCCCTGGAGCAGGCTGCCCAGAGGTTGTGGAGTCTCCTTCTGTGGAGTGATTCCAAACCCCCTTGGACATTGTGATCTTGGGCAACCTGCCCTGGGTGACCCTGCTGTAGCAGAGGATTTGGACTAAATCTCCAGAGATCCCTTTCCAACCCCCACCATGCTGGGATTCAGGGATTCTGTGCAGTCGTGGGGCAGGTCTGAGCTGCATGGAGCTGTCTGCAGCAAAGTGCTGCAGTGTCTGAACTCCTGAACTGCTTCAGCTGGTTAACTTCTGCCAGGTCACCTTAGTGCTTCACCTCTGAGAAGCTGCCTAAACTCTTCCTCTTGGCTCTTGGCCTGGATATTTGGCAGTCTCTCCACTCATTAGACCCTTGTCTGCCTTGTTTTGATAAACTCCTGTGGGACCAGAGGGATTTTCTTGAGGACAATCATTTTTTTTCCAGCCTGTCATGCAGGGTAAGTCCCAGTGGTCAGTGTCACCAGAGCTAGATATGACTTCATGCTGGAGACACCAATCTGCCTTCAGTGTTTATCTCCTGCTTCCCTCAGTGTTTATCTGCTGTAGCTGTTTAAAATAGTTTAGTTTCATCTCTTTCAGGAATTCTCAGAGGTCGAGGCAGCCTCATGTGTTATCTGACCTCACCTCTGTGACACATCTCAAGCTGGCAGGTTCTTTGGGGACTCTGCTGTGTTTTGTAGAGCTTGCACATCTTTGCTGTGCAGCTAAAACAGGAGAAGGGGCACTTGTCCCTGCTCTGGTGGAGAAAGCACAGGCCTCTTCATGGAGTGACCATCACTATCTCCTGGTTTCCCCAGCAGATCTCCAAGTCTGATGCAGCAGTGCTGGGGTGAAAGGCCTCAGCACAGAGGGGTTTGCTGTCACCAGGCTCTGTGGTGAGTGTTTGACAGGAGTTGACCACCATCATCTTCTGCAGCAGGAGAGGTTGGAAGGTAGTGACCTGGCACTGGTTCTTCAGCACAACCAGGAGATCCTCCATACCAACAGCACAGCCTTTGATCTGTGATCCAGGCAGTGCTGCTGGAGGGGGAATGCTGAGAATGCTTCTAGGCTGGCCAGATACCCCTCAAATTCCTGACACTTCTGGGACAGAGACAATGATAACTGCCTGGAGGCTGGCAGAAGCCCACCTGTGCTTTGGTGGGTAGCCCTCAGGGGTCAATATTGGGCCCAATGCTGCTTAACATCTTCTCAAGTGATCTGGATGGAGAGGATCAAGCATACCCTGATGAAGTTTAGTGGTGATGCTAAACTGGATGGGCAAGTTGGACACTTTGGAAAGGAAAACCACCTGGAGGGGCTGGAAGAGTGAGCTAACAAGGACCTGATGAAGTTCAACAAGGACAAGTGCAAGGTCTTGCACCTGGGAAAAGACAATCCAAGAGTGTGACACAGACTGGGATCTACTTGGTGAGGGAGCAGCTCTGTGGAAGGGGCCCTGGGGGTGGACAAGCAGCTCAGTGTGAGTACAGGATGCTGGAGGCATCACCAGCAGAGATAAAAGAGTTGTTGTCCCACTTTGCTCAGCACTGGTCAGGCCACCTCTGAAATGCTGGGTTCAGTTTTGGTCCCAGCTGTGGACAGGCCGAAGAGGGTCCAGAGGAAGGCCACCAAGACAATCAAAGGGCTGGGAACGGCTGAGAGAGTTGGGTTTGTTCAGCCTGGAGAAGAGAAAGCTCAGAGGAGACCTCCTCACCATGTTGCAGTGTTTAAAGCTGGAGACTCCTGTGGAGAAGACAAGGGGTGGTGGGGACAAGCAGCTCCTGGGGAGACTGATTGAACACAAGAGGAAAATTGTTCAAAACAAGGATAATCAGACCTTGGAATAATGTCCCCAGGGCAGTGGTGGAGTCCCCAACGTGGGACACTGTTGAGATTCGACTGGACAGGGTCTGGGCCAGCTTGTCTAGACTGTTTTGACCAGGAAAGGTTGGACCAGGTGATCTTCGAGATCCCTTCCAGNCCTCACCATGTTGCAGTGTTTAAAGCTGGAGACTCCTGTGGAGAAGACAAGGGGTGGTGGGGACAAGTAGCTCCTGGGGAGACTGATTGAACACAAGAGGAAAATTGTTCAAAACAAGGATAATCAGACCTTGGAATAATGTCCCCAGGGCAGTGGTGGAGTCCCCAACGTGGGACACTGTTGAGATTCGACTGGACAGGGTCTGGGCCAGCTTGTCTAGACTGTTTTGACCAGGAAAGGTTGGACCAGGTGATCTTCGAGATCCCTTCCAGGCTGGGGATCGATGACTCAGGACTTCATGGAGGAGACACCATGAGAACAACAGGCCACAGGCATTCCAGAAGAGCTTGGCTATGAAACGTGGGCAGCTCGGGTGCTGGGAGCAGCAAGTCTGGAGGCTCTGATGTTGGGTTGTAGATCAGGTGGCTGCATCACTGGATACCACTAATCAATGTCAGCTGCTGGAGCTTGCTACCTACAGGAATTACCTTTCTCACTCTGTGGGACATCCATGTTTGCTCCATGGTTTAATGCAGCTCCATAACCTTTGATCCTGTGGGAAGCTCTCACAAGCTGCACTTTTGTTCTGCGTTTCTCATCCAACCACAGTAAAACAGGCTCTAGGAGAACTTCACTGGCTCAGACCAAACCAAAACCTGAGCCTTGGAGAGGCTTAGAGGAATGAAAGACCCTGACTGACTAACCCTATACCAGCATGGGAGCTCTTGGTTGTCACTGGTGTGAGATGTGGAGTTGGACCCTCACCATGATCAGTGTCTGTGCACCATGTTTGCTGCAGTCTTGCACCGTTTATTGTCCCCTGAGGCCTCAGACAGTGTTTCCTGCAATGGAGATGAACAAAGCAATGCTGAAGATGAACAGAATGAGACCACATCTGGCTTTGTGGCTCTGCTGGGAGGTCTGAGGAGGTCCAGCCAGCACTAATGAGCTTTAATGTGTAATTAAACCCAGAGCTTGGTGTGCTTTTCAGGCCATCGATTGGAGCCTGTAACCTGAACTTAGTGCTCTAAGTGCTTTTCACTTACCCCAAAGGCTTTGGATCAAGGCCAGTAATGAAAGGGAGACTTGGGGGCTGTGTGTGTGATTTGGCTCCATGTGGGGTCTGTGGTGCTGCTGGTTGCTTTTCACCACAGTTCAGAGCAGTGCTGGTGGGGATATTTTGGACCAATGGTTGATACCTCACTGCTGGGGTGAGTTTTAAGTGAGCTGGTGTGAAATCTGTGCAGCAGTGTGACAGGGCAAGAGGAAATGGCCTCGGGTTGCACCCGGGGCAGGTTTAGGTTGGAGGTGAGGAACAATTTCTTCCCCCAAAAGGGGTGTCAAGCCCTGGGCCAGGCTGCCCAGGGCAGTGGTGGAGTCCCAATCTCTGGAGGGGTTTCAAAACTGTGTAGATGTGATGTTGAGGGCCATGGTTTAGTGATGACCTGGCAGTTAATGGTTGGACTTGATGATCTTAAAGGTCTTTTCCAACCAAAATGATTCCATGATTCCCATTTGTGTACAGTGGCCTGAGTCAGCCTCAGCTCTGCTCCCTCCTGCTCTCCCAGTGTGGAATATCAGAAAGCTTGAGGTGGGAGTTGGCAATGTTGGACGAGAAGGTTCAGACTCACACCCAGAGAGTTTGCTAGGACAAAAGTGTGTGTCTGTAAGAGGAATCAGACTCTCAAGACTTGGGATCTGCAATGTTGTGCTGGCATTGTGGCACTGAGGTTGTGGTGAGATCTTGCTGGAGGTGTTCCTGCTTGCTTTGGTGTTTAGACCCCGTGTGGCAATTCTCATGGGGTGCTGCTCTGGGGACAAGGATGCTGAGCATGAATTGGAGGTTTGGGCTTGGACACAGCCCAGCTGACCTTCCAGATGCTGTGCTGGGTGCTGGTGCTCCACAGCATAGGCTTCTCTCTAGCAGCATAGAGCCATGGAATAGTTTGGGCAGGAAGGGACCTTTAAAGGTCGTCTAGTCCAAGCCCCCTTCAGTGAGCAGGGACATCTTCAGCTGGAGTAGGTTGTGCATAGCCCCAGCCAACCTGGCCTGGAACGTTTGCAGGGATGGGGCATCTTTCAGGGCAGGGGTTCTCCGGGGCGAGTCCTGCCATGGGGTTTTCACTGCTGTCCTTGGGGTGCGCTGAGCAATCTGGAACCAACCCCCTCGTGGCTGGGACCAAGCCGAGTGCCTGCCGGGGTGGGAGCCAGGCTGGGCAGCAAACGGCCACAAGATGGATGATGCTCTGCGCAGACATCTGTCCGTCTGTCCGGGCTTAGCTCCGTCCATCTGCTCGGGCTCAGGGGATTTGCTCGTGAGGTCGCAGCCGTCCCCGGGGCCGGCGTGGCCGCGTCGGGGCGGTGTTGGCACGGGGCGGGCAAGGAGCGGTCCGTGGGGCACGCCGCGGCTGCCAGGCGGAGGGACGGAGCTGGCTTTGGACCCTTCGGCGAGGTGACCGAGCCGGGGCGTTGCTAAGCTACCGGGGACCCCTTGCCTGAGAGGAGCCATCGCATCGCATCTCATCGCATCGCATCACCGGCGGCTCGGTGCAGCATCCGCGGCGCGGGGAGGAGAGACCCAGCGGCGGTGATGTCATGAGCCGCCGGGGCGGTGGTTGGAGACACCGGCGGAGCCAGGACGAGCGGCCGCGGCTCGGGCGGCTGCCATGGGCCCCGGTGCGGCGCAGCCCCGCTGAGCTGCCGCCGCTGCCGTAGCAGCCGGCGCGTCACGACGGGCGTCCGCCGGCTGGCGAGCGGCTAAAGGGGAAGCTGCGGCCATTTGCAGGCGCTGCCGGGCAAGCCGGGGCTCCGAGACCGCGCTCCGTGACCCAGCCGCCTAACGTCTCTCTGCATCCCTCTCTCCCTCTCTGTCTCTCTCCGGCTGGCTGGCTGGCTGCAATGATGAGGCAGGCCCCGGCGACACGGAAGGTACCCACCCCGGCATCGCTAGCGCTGCTCGGAACCTACCTTGCTCTGCTCTTGTGTTTTGTTTGGTTTGGGTTTTTTTTTTTTTTTTTTTTTTCTCCCCCTTTATTTCGTGTGTGAACGCTGCTGAGCTGTGATTGCGAGGTGGCCTGGCGTTCCGGACCGGGAGGGGGGAGGTTGCCGAGTGCAAGCCCAGCATCCTTTTGGAGCTCAGCATCCTTTCGGAGCATCATTTCATGTCTTGCCTTCCCTTGCAAGTTTCCAGGGCTCCTTTCTCCATCTCCCTGCTCCGTGCCTGTCTTGCATGCAGCAGCAGCAGCTCTGCATCTCGGCTGGAGCCTGGACTCCCTGCCTTCCCTGCTGCCCTGGGGGGGAGCTGGTGCCTGGCTGCTGGGCGTTGCATGTTCGTAGTGAGGTTTTTCCTGCCCTAGTGATGCCAGCCGAGCCCTGGGTTCTGCTTTTAGCCTTTCCAGGGGTTGGGTGCATCTGGATTCCCTGTCAAGCTGACGTTTCTGCAGGTTACAGCCCAGGCTCTGTGCTCTGGTAGTGTCCTATATGGTTATTTTTAGCCTAACCAGGATATCACTGTTCAGCTTACAGAGAAATCCTGGGAATTTTTGCCTGATCTCCAAGAATCAGTAAACCCAGAAATAACCAAAAGCACAAAGGTGCAACTTCCCTGGCTGTGCTGTGTCAGCAAGGGGACATTGCTGCTTGATTAACCTTATGGTGAATGCTCTTGATTGATGTCCCTGAGCTCACCAAATCCAGCAAGATACTTTGGCTGCTTTAAGAGCTCCGTTTTAGTCTCCCCTCCAAAGGAAAAGTTTTACAACTGCTGATCTTCCTCTGCCTCCAGCAGAAGGGTGGAGTGCCCTGCACTCAGCACTCTGCCTGCCAGGGAGCTCTCCAAACCCAGCCACCGCTGGATTTCATCCTGCTTTCCTGGTGTCTTCTCCCCTTGCACATGCTGCCTCCACACGGAATCGTGTTGAGTGCAAGGTGTTGCTAGTTGTTTAAAATGCAAAACTTCCTGTAGTGGGTGCCCAGCAACAATGCAGGTAACATCACCCCGAGGTCGTGAAGGACACCCTGAGGTGATGAAGGGTACCCTGTGGTAGTGAAGAACACCCTAAAAGGGTGATAAACATCCTGAGGGAGCTTGTCCTTCTGCCATGGGAGTTGAGACAGAGTTAATGCTGACAGGTTTTGTCTAGAGAAGGCTTTGTTCCTCTGAGGGCTTCATTCCCTATTGGAAAATGGGATGGCATCCTGCCTGCTTGGGTGGGCAGCACTGCCCTTGGCCCGATTAGTGCCCAGGCATTGGCTTGTGCAGCTCTCCGCCCCTTGCACCCACTGCTGGAATAACTCATGGCAGCTACGTGGGAAATCACTGGAGCAGCCTGGGAAGTTCTGCTCTTCTGGCTCAGAAACCCTCAGGCTTTGTCCAGCAGAAGCATTCAGCAGTGCCAGTCCTGCTTGCTGTGTGGTGATGTTAACCCAAGTGCCCTCTGCCATACGCGTGATGGTGCCAACGCTGAGTGCTCCTGGCTGGGCCTGGGTCAGGGTCAAGACTCCAGCACTCAGAGCTGACTCAGGTCAAGAGGGAGCTGCAGGACCTGCCAGCTGCAGCCCTACAATTGGATGGATGATGCCATTTCCACCATGGGCAGTTGCTGGTGGCCAGGAGGAGTTTTACCAGGTTTCTTGTGTCTGAAAGTGCAGTTGGCTTCAGAGTGCCTCTGTTCAGAGCCCTGGATGCTGTCCTTGCTCCTGAGAGCAGGACCTGTGAGGGAACAGAGGTTGTATAATGCCATCAAATATGTATGCAGCAATGTGATGCAGCAGAGCTCAGAACCACCAAAGGAAGCACTGATGGCTGGGAGCAGCAGCACCCTGGAGTCCCCTGGCATCCTGGAGGGCCCAGAGTTCCTGTGTGAAACTACTGCACAGTCTGGAGACTGGTGGAGGTTCAAGTGTCTGCTCCCAGCTCCTGAAGCCAGAAGGAACTTTGTCAGTGGAGTCCTGCTGCCATCCTCTCACCAGCTGGATGCTGGACCCCAGTGGCTGAAAAGGAGAAGCTGTTTGATGTCCTGGTCCCACCAACGTTCTGCCAGCTGAGCAGAGCTGGTGAATTGCTGATGTGAGGTGTACTGGGTGATAGCTGGATGGAGAAGGGGACAGCTGGAAGCATGGTCACCCCCTGGGCCTGCTAGAGAGCATTTCTCTGCCCTTCCTCTCGCTGAGGAGCTGGAGGTCTTGGAGCTGACACTTTGGCTTTTTAAATTTTCACATGGTGATAAGTGCAGGGGGACCAAACCAGCCTGCGTGAGTCTGTCGCTCAGCCTGGCTTTCAGAGAAAGGCACCAAGAGGCCTCCCTTCTTAAGGATTCAGTGGAGTTTGGGTCTCCTCACCTCAGCTTGGGAAGGGCTCAGGGGTTGCTGTTTGGGCATTTCCCCACGTCCAGCTGCTGGGGGGAACCATCCAATGGACCTGAATTTCCAGCAGTTGCTGGTGTGAGACACTTCAGTTCTTGGTGCTTCCTATCTGTAGCATCTCGAGGAGCATTTGGTGCTGTCTGGAAGAACTTTGCCCAGTGATGAGGCTCTGGAGTTCCTCCCTCATGGCCAGGAGAACTTTGCCCAGTGATCATAGAATCACAGAATCAACCAGGTTGGAAGAGACCTCCAAGATCATCCAGTCTAACCTATCACCCAGCCCAATCCAATCAACCAGACCACGGCTCTAAGTGCCCCATCCAGTCTTTTCTTGAACACCTCCAGGGACGGCGACTCCACCACCTCCCTGGGCAGCCCATTCCAATGCCAATCACTCTCTCTGTCAAGAACTTCCTCCTAACATTCAGCCTATACCTCCCCTGGCACAACTTGAGACTGTGGCCCCTTGTTCTGTTGCTGGTTGCCTGGGAGAAGAGACCAACCCNTGGGTTTTTTTTTTTTTTTTTTTTTTCTCCCCCTTTATTTCGTGTGTGAACGCTGCTGAGCTGTGATTGCGAGGTGGCCTGGCGTTCCGGACCGGGAGGGGGGAGGTTGCCGAGTGCAAGCCCAGCATCCTTTTGGAGCTCAGCATCCTTTCGGAGCATCATTTCATGTCTTGCCTTCCCTTGCAAGTTTCCAGGGCTCCTTTCTCCATCTCCCTGCTCCGTGCCTGTCTTGCATGCAGCAGCAGCAGCTCTGCATCTCGGCTGGAGCCTGGACTCCCTGCCTTCCCTGCTGCCCTGGGGGGGAGCTGGTGCCTGGCTGCTGGGCGTTGCATGTTCGTAGTGAGGTTTTTCCTGCCCTAGTGATGCCAGCCGAGCCCTGGGTTCTGCTTTTAGCCTTTCCAGGGGTTGGGTGCATCTGGATTCCCTGTCAAGCTGACGTTTCTGCAGGTTACAGCCCAGGCTCTGTGCTCTGGTAGTGTCCTATATGGTTATTTTTAGCCTAACCAGGATATCACTGTTCAGCTTACAGAGAAATCCTGGGAATTTTTGCCTGATCTCCAAGAATCAGTAAACCCAGAAATAACCAAAAGCACAAAGGTGCAACTTCCCTGGCTGTGCTGTGTCAGCAAGGGGACATTGCTGCTTGATTAACCTTATGGTGAATGCTCTTGATTGATGTCCCTGAGCTCACCAAATCCAGCAAGATACTTTGGCTGCTTTAAGAGCTCCGTTTTAGTCTCCCCTCCAAAGGAAAAGTTTTACAACTGCTGATCTTCCTCTGCCTCCAGCAGAAGGGTGGAGTGCCCTGCACTCAGCACTCTGCCTGCCAGGGAGCTCTCCAAACCCAGCCACCGCTGGATTTCATCCTGCTTTCCTGGTGTCTTCTCCCCTTGCACATGCTGCCTCCACACGGAATCGTGTTGAGTGCAAGGTGTTGCTAGTTGTTTAAAATGCAAAACTTCCTGTAGTGGGTGCCCAGCAACAATGCAGGTAACATCACCCCGAGGTCGTGAAGGACACCCTGAGGTGATGAAGGGTACCCTGTGGTAGTGAAGAACACCCTAAAAGGGTGATAAACATCCTGAGGGAGCTTGTCCTTCTGCCATGGGAGTTGAGACAGAGTTAATGCTGACAGGTTTTGTCTAGAGAAGGCTTTGTTCCTCTGAGGGCTTCATTCCCTATTGGAAAATGGGATGGCATCCTGCCTGCTTGGGTGGGCAGCACTGCCCTTGGCCCGATTAGTGCCCAGGCATTGGCTTGTGCAGCTCTCCGCCCCTTGCACCCACTGCTGGAATAACTCATGGCAGCTACGTGGGAAATCACTGGAGCAGCCTGGGAAGTTCTGCTCTTCTGGCTCAGAAACCCTCAGGCTTTGTCCAGCAGAAGCATTCAGCAGTGCCAGTCCTGCTTGCTGTGTGGTGATGTTAACCCAAGTGCCCTCTGCCATACGCGTGATGGTGCCAACGCTGAGTGCTCCTGGCTGGGCCTGGGTCAGGGTCAAGACTCCAGCACTCAGAGCTGACTCAGGTCAAGAGGGAGCTGCAGGACCTGCCAGCTGCAGCCCTACAATTGGATGGATGATGCCATTTCCACCATGGGCAGTTGCTGGTGGCCAGGAGGAGTTTTACCAGGTTTCTTGTGTCTGAAAGTGCAGTTGGCTTCAGAGTGCCTCTGTTCAGAGCCCTGGATGCTGTCCTTGCTCCTGAGAGCAGGACCTGTGAGGGAACAGAGGTTGTATAATGCCATCAAATATGTATGCAGCAATGTGATGCAGCAGAGCTCAGAACCACCAAAGGAAGCACTGATGGCTGGGAGCAGCAGCACCCTGGAGTCCCCTGGCATCCTGGAGGGCCCAGAGTTCCTGTGTGAAACTACTGCACAGTCTGGAGACTGGTGGAGGTTCAAGTGTCTGCTCCCAGCTCCTGAAGCCAGAAGGAACTTTGTCAGTGGAGTCCTGCTGCCATCCTCTCACCAGCTGGATGCTGGACCCCAGTGGCTGAAAAGGAGAAGCTGTTTGATGTCCTGGTCCCACCAACGTTCTGCCAGCTGAGCAGAGCTGGTGAATTGCTGATGTGAGGTGTACTGGGTGATAGCTGGATGGAGAAGGGGACAGCTGGAAGCATGGTCACCCCCTGGGCCTGCTAGAGAGCATTTCTCTGCCCTTCCTCTCGCTGAGGAGCTGGAGGTCTTGGAGCTGACACTTTGGCTTTTTAAATTTTCACATGGTGATAAGTGCAGGGGGACCAAACCAGCCTGCGTGAGTCTGTCGCTCAGCCTGGCTTTCAGAGAAAGGCACCAAGAGGCCTCCCTTCTTAAGGATTCAGTGGAGTTTGGGTCTCCTCACCTCAGCTTGGGAAGGGCTCAGGGGTTGCTGTTTGGGCATTTCCCCACGTCCAGCTGCTGGGGGGAACCATCCAATGGACCTGAATTTCCAGCAGTTGCTGGTGTGAGACACTTCAGTTCTTGGTGCTTCCTATCTGTAGCATCTCGAGGAGCATTTGGTGCTGTCTGGAAGAACTTTGCCCAGTGATGAGGCTCTGGAGTTCCTCCCTCATGGCCAGGAGAACTTTGCCCAGTGATCATAGAATCACAGAATCAACCAGGTTGGAAGAGACCTCCAAGATCATCCAGTCTAACCTATCACCCAGCCCAATCCAATCAACCAGACCACGGCTCTAAGTGCCCCATCCAGTCTTTTCTTGAACACCTCCAGGGACGGCGACTCCACCACCTCCCTGGGCAGCCCATTCCAATGCCAATCACTCTCTCTGTCAAGAACTTCCTCCTAACATTCAGCCTATACCTCCCCTGGCACAACTTGAGACTGTGGCCCCTTGTTCTGTTGCTGGTTGCCTGGGAGAAGAGACCAACCCCCACCTGTGATGAGGCTCTGGAGTTTCCCTCACGAGCTATGTTGGGAGCCATGGGCTTGGCACAGAGTGAAGGCATCTCCCTACTTGCAGAGTCCCCAAGGAAGAGGGTTTTCAGAGTGTTTTCCAGGTTTTTGGTGCCACTCAGTGTCATCTTTCTTTAGCAGGACTTTTGGAAGATGCTGGAGTGCTCCCAAAGAGCTGCTCCTAAAGCAGAGGGTTTGAAGCTTTCACTGTTACTGCACTCTCCTGGTGGATTTTGCCAAGCAGAGGATGTTCTGGAGGATTGGTCTCTTCCTTTCATCCTGAAATGGGCTGCTGTTGAGTGCAGCCTTTTGGAAGGGCTGGGAGTGAGCACAGTGAGGTGTAGCTGAAGGGAAGCAGTAGGTGATGGGGTCTGCAGGAGGGATAACCCATCCAGAGCTCATTTGTAGCTACAAACCAAGCAGCTCTGAGCTTTATGTTTGCTTATCAAGGCCCTAGGTGTGAACATGACCTTTTTTCCTGACTGTCAGGGAGAAGCCCTGGTGGTGGCTGTGATGCTGTGATGGTCTGAGCTGCTTCTGGGTCACGGGGGCCAAGTGGTTGCTGATGGCTCCAGAGGCATCCCCAGGGATGTCTTTGGGCAGCAGTTGTGTTGATCTTTGCTGTTCTCAGTGGTTCTAAGCTGTGCATTAGTTAATGGAACAGCAAATTAAGCAGAGGAGCTTTAAAGCACTCTCTGGTGTTGGAAAGCTGCAGCTGGGGAGCAGATGTCCCAGCTGATGGCTCCTAGCACTCAGGGGCTCCCTGCCCATACCCATAGCCACCTTGGCAGCTTTCCCCACTGCCAGCCTGGCTCCTGCCTGTTCTCAGGTGAGTGGATAGGGACTGCTTGTTAACCGACGTGTAAGTGTACAGCCAGGGTGTGCTGAGACCCCTGGGGTGATCTCCTTGTCCTTCAATGTGAGAGCATCTCTCCTGGGGACAGTTGTGTCACTGCTCTGCTGCATGTGCCACTGGTGGGTGTGCTGCAGGGGGGAAGGGTCCTGCCTGGGAGTTGGTGGATGCATCCAGTTCCAGAAATGACAAGAAAACATGGAAATACCCAGGGAAAAGCTCCATGTTGTCCCTGCAACTGAAGAGAAGCGGAGCTGGGGGCCTGCAGCATCTGTGGGCAGCTGGTTGGTGGTGCTCTGGGCCCTGCAGAAACCAAAGGGCTGAGGGGAGGGGGAAATGGAAGTAGAAATAACTTCCCTTCAGCCTCACACTGCAGTGAGCTCTGGGAGAAGTCTGCTGAGATAGACCTATCCCTGGTCAGCAGAACCTGAGGAGCTCTGCAGTGAGGTGACAGCAGCTCCCAGGCTGACCCAGGACAGCCCAGATTTTGCCCTTGAAGCCCAAGATCTCTGAGAAGGAAAAGGTGCCTCTGCCCCTGGGTGCTGCTGGAGCCAGGGTTGGGGTTCAGGCCATGGGGCTTGGGATTCAGCTCCATCCACAGCTTTGTGCTTCTGCACCAGGCTAAAGGGAGAGAAGGGCTAGAGCTGGACAAGGCACCCTCAGTCTGGGCAGGAGATCCTGGCCAGGAGGCTGAGCTGCCACTGGGCTCTTCTGTTTCTCCATCTCCTGGAGCTCTGCTAGCCCCCAGGAGCAGGGGGTGAGGAGCTCGCCCGCCGCTGCCACGCACACTAATGGCTCTCATTTCTCTTTCCTCTCCCCTGTTCTCTGCTGCATCTGCTGCTGCGTTTGTATCTCTGCTCCTGTCTGTCTGTCTGAATGTCTCTCCTCTGCCTTCCGCTCCTGTTGCCCTCCAGACCACGGCCAGGCGGCCCAAGGTGAGCACCCGCGGTCGGGGGCACCCAGCACCCTCCCCTCATTAGACAGGGACCTGATGGATGCTGAGCCTGGGCACTCAGCACCCTCCCCTCGTTAGACAGGGACCTGATGGGTGCTGAACCTGGGCACTCAGCACCCTCCCCTCGTTAGACAGGGACCTGATGGGTGCTGAACCTGGGCACTCAGCACCCTCCCCTCATTAGACAGGGACCTGATGGGTGCTGAGCCTGGGCACCCAGCACCCTTCCCTCATTAGACAGGGACCTGATGGGTGCTGAGCCTGGGCACTCAGCACCCTCCTGTGTTAGACAAGAACCTGATGGGTGCTGACTCCTCATAATTCGAGTCAGTGGGACCTGCCTTGCAAAGGGGCACATGGAGGAGAACAAACAAGGGAGACAAATCCTCAGAGAGCTCCAGAGTAGCCAGGTTACAGTTTGGGAGCAATTTATTTTCTCTTCTGGGAAGAAGCCTTCTGGAGGGTTTTGTTTTCACTGAAGGGTTTTGTTTTCATTGGCTTGTGGGAGAAACTCAGCCATGGCAGTGATGATTCCTTCAGTTCTCAGGGACTGGCATCCTCACTGGCAGGCATTTCCCTTTCCTCACCCCACACCCCTCTGGCCGTGTAAACTGCAGGGCAAAGAGCCCAGGGGAAGGTGGGACCTCATGGGTGATAAAATGTGTGACAGAACAATGTGAGAGGAGTCCACTGCTTCCATCACTCCTTCCCTAGGTTAAGATCTCCCCAGACACTTGAGTCAGGGCAGGGTTTTGCTGTGAGCCCCCTGTGAGGCAGAAGAGTGAGCTCAAGGTGAGCAGCTTTTGCTTGCTGTGGGTTTTGAGTCCCAGCTAGGAGCTTGCCCATTACTGGGGCAAATCCTGGAGAGCCCTTGAGACTGGCAGAGCACTGGAACAGGTTGCCCAAGGGGTTGTGAAGTTGTCATCTCTGGAGAGTATTCAAACCTGCCTGGATTTGTTCCTGGGTGATTTGCTGTAGGTGATCCTGCTCTGGCAGGGAGGATTGGACTAAAACGACCTTCAGAGGTCTCTTCCAACCCTCACCATTCTGTGTGAAGCTGTGACCCTGTACCACTGCCCCCAGTTTGGATGGTGTTCTGGCTCTCTGTGCTGGAGAAGAGCCAGTGTGAATGTCCTGTGTGACCTCCTCCTCCTCCTCCTCTGGCCTTCCGTCCACGCTGAGCAGGAGCCAGATGGAGGTGAAGGCTCTAGGAGATGCCATGCTGCATTTTGACCTTGTCTGGAAGGAAGTGCAGCCCTTGGACGTGCCCTTGGCAGTTGGGGTGAGGGGAAGTTGGGGGTCTCTGAAGATTTGTAGCTCTTCAGATGTGATGAGCAGTGGAACTGATCCCAGTGTGTCCCTGGCCATGCAGCAGCTGAGGGCTCACTCTGCTCAAAGTTTGGAAGCCCTAAAGCAGCAGGGAGAAGAACAAAGACCTTGTTCTGAGTGCTGTGGCTCTTGGAGATGGCACATGGGTGGCTTGGTGCCACGGAGACCGTGCCCAGGCTGGGGCTTGCACAGCTCCTGTGCCTGGCTGTGTCCTAGTCCGTGCCTGGCAGTGCCAGTGCCTGTCCCCATCTGTGCGCATGTCCATGCCTGGCCAGCCCAGGGTGAGCCATGCCCCTTGCCAAGCTGCAATGCACCCAAGTCCAATCTGGAGGAGTAAAATACAGAGTCAGGGAGTTAATTGACCCAGCATTAGGTGCCACAGAGCTGAGTGCCCCTGAGCCACAGTTGCATGAGGAGAACAGCAGAGGTTTGTGGCAGCCCTGGGGCTTCCCTTGTTCTTGTCACCTGGGTCCCCAGCCAGCAATTAATGGCCTCGTTAGCACTGATGAAGCAGCTCTGCCCAAGCTCCAGGTTTGCCCTGGGCTCTGATGAACTCTTGTTGTTCTCTGCTTCTCTTCTCCTCAAACCTGGTGCTGTGCTGCCTGAGCTGGGGTGCTTGCAGACAGCAGGTGCAGGCTCCGGCACCTGTTGTGTCCCCAACAAGCTGCTGGTGACGCTGTGCACAGCAGCTTCTGACTCAGGCTCCTGCAGATGCGTTCCAGATGTGGAGGATGGATGGGACAAAGCTTTCTCCATTCCCATCTTGGAGTGGTTTGAGCTTTTGCTGTCCCATCCTCTGGAACTGGAACACCAAAGCCTCTGCAAGTGTTCCTGGTTCTGTCCTCTGGGCAGGGTCTGCCCTCAAGTTCTGAGCCCTTGGGGTGTGAGCTGATCTTGCCAGAGGAGCAAGGAGATGGCTCTGTGCCTGCAGCAGCACTGCTGAGAGATGTGGCCGTGCCAGAAAATAAACGTGGCACAGATTTTTGGCAATCTTTTGTTGTCCCCACTAGTGCAGGAAGGAGGAGAAGGCCTCTCAGACCTGAACAGAGCTTGGGTGTTCTGAAAGTGATGTGGCTTGGTTCAGCTGACAGTGATCTTTCCCTCCACAAGTGGTTACCTCTGAGTTTTGACTCCCCCAGGATGCTCTGCAGTGGTGCTGGGCCTGGCCATGCTGTGGGTCTAGGAACAGCCAGGACATGGACAATGCTCTGTCCAGCCAGAGCTGCTTTGCCACCCCTGTCCCCACTGCCACCACGCCCTGGGTTCACCAGTGCTGGGAATGTGAGTCCAGAGACTGTCTGACCATGAAAAACTGGAGCTGAAGTGGTGTCAGAGAAACAGACTGGTGGTGGCAGTGCCATCTCCCTCCAGATCTTCTCACCTGATTTCCTGCCCTGGTTTTGCAGCCCACCCGGACCCCCAACTCGGCAGCGTCCAGCGGCACGGCAGGGCCCTCAGGCTCTGCCTCTGCCTCCGGGGGGGAGATGAGCAGCAGCGAGCCCAGCACACCTGCTCAGACACCACTGGTGGCCCCAGTGATCCCCAGTCCCTCCCTGACCTCACCTGTGGCACCTCCAGTTCCCTCACCCACAAAGGTAAGCTGTGGCCAGGTAAGCACTGGGCTCGGTTAGGGAAGAGGATGGGCGGACACCAGGATGGTCCTTGCACCTTGTGCTTGGAGACAGCTGGAGCTTGGCCAGACAAGGCCCTGATCTGTTCAGCACAACTGAGCAGAGACCTCCACTTGGCTCCCCAAGCCTCAGTCATCCTCCCATTCCATAGCTGTCAGTGTAACTGCAGTGTTCTCTGTCCCCAGCACAGCTCGGCAGCATCTCCGGGTCTCCAGGAGGGCCAGGTGACCTCTGCCCCGGGGCTCTGGTTTGAGCATGCCTGTGGAAATTGCCCTATCAGCTCCATGAGAGGGAGCTGAGGGTTTGGCTTCCCACCTAACACCCCCCCCAGTAACGGCTCACGTGTGGCTGGATGATAACTTCTTGCCCTGGTGCTGTTCCAGTGGTGGTTTCCTTCCTGTGTGGGTGGTTGTCCAGCTGCAGCAGAGACACAGGGCAAAGCTTGGATGGATTTTACAGCAAGTCCAGACTGCCTTTCCCCTTGGAGCATGAGAGGCTTGTCCCAGGGAGCCCTTAGAGCTGGGGGGTGTGACCCCTGAGGAAGCTGTGTGCACATCAGCTCTACCCTTTTCCATGTGCTGGCTGTCATTTCAGCCACCATGGGCTTTGGGCTCCTGTGATCCAGCTGTAGGGCTGTGTCACTGTGCAGCTGTCCCTGGACCATTGTGTGCAAGTGTCAGTGTCCTCCTCAGGCTGTATCTGCTAGAATCATGGAATTGTTCAGGTTGGAAAATGCCTTTAAGATCAATGAGTCCAACCCTTACTCCAGCACTGCCAGGGCACCACCCAACCGTGGCCCTCAGCACCACATCCCCATGGCTTTGAAACCCCTCTGGAGGTGGAGACTTCACCACGGCCCTGAGCAGCCTGAGCCAGGCTTTCACAAGCCTTTTGGGAAGAAATTATTCCTTGTGTCCAACCTTAACCTCCCCTGGCACAACATGAGGCCTTTCCTCTTGTTCCCTGAGAGAAGAGACCAACCCCAGCTGGCCCCAACCTCCCTTCAAGGAGTTGTAGAGAGCCAGAAGGTCTTACTACAGGTAAAGTTGGTTTCATGATGACTCCCAAATGTACTTAGAGCAGCAGGGTGAGTTCAGAGTGATGCTGGCCAGCACCTGTCTTAGTGCAGGCAACAGGCTAGAAAAGCCTTGGAGAGGGCTCTTGGGCTGCCTGTGTTAGCTGCTCTGGGGCACAGCAGAGCCCATTGCAGGGTTGGATCTGCTGAGGCAGGAGGATTCCTGGGGTTTAGGCTTGTACCTGGCTGCCCCAGGGTGACATTGGGGACCCTCCATACAATGCTCTGCTGTGCTCCATAAGATAGGCTTGGGGGGAAGGGGAAGAGGAAAGGGGAGCAACTTGCCCAGGGCACATGGTGAGCAGAGGGTTTGAGGTACACCCCACCTGTGTGTGTGTGAGCACAATTCTGAGTTACTCACTAACAACTAACCCCACTGAATGTCTGCACCCTGCTGCACGCTGGGTTGGTGGAGCCTTTCTGCAGGATCCTCTTCTGGTCATGAGGACCTGTGCCTTGCATGCCATGGCTCTGCTCAGAGCAGGAGGAAAGGCTGCTGAGGGGAGAATCTGGACATGTTCATGGTGGGGGTTGGGTTGGTTTGGGGTTTTTTTAAGGATTCAGGCATTCAGAGAGGCCAGTGAGGTCAAAAGGAAGACAAGGCTGAGGGAGCTGAGGTTGTCCAGCCTGAAGAAGAGGAAGCTCCAGGGAGTCCTAATAGCCTTCCAGTACCTAAAGGGGGCTACAAGAAGGCTGCAGAGAGACTGTTCCCAAAGCCCTGCAGGGACAGGAGAGGGCAATGGCTGCAAACTAGAGCAGAGCAGATTGAGATTGGATGCTAGGAACAGGTTCTGCACCATGAGGGTAGTGCAGCACTGCAACAGGTTGCCCAAGGAGGTGGTTGAGGCCCCATCCCTGGAGATAGGGGCAGGGGCAGGAGAGAGGACAGGGCTCTGGGCAACCTGATCTAGTGGAGGATGTCCCTGCTGAGTGCAGAGGGGCTTGGACTGGATGAGCTTTGGAGGTCACTTCCAATCCAAACCATTCTGTGATTCCACTCAGGAGCTTTTGCCAGCCCAAGGGGTTTTGTCAGTATGTTAAGGAACATCTCTCACACCCTGTGTGTGTAGTCAAAATCCAGAGTCTAGAATGACAGATGGGATGCTGCAGCTGCAGAGGGATGTCCTGAAAGTGCCCCAGTAACCATGCCACAGGGCAGGGTCAGGTTCTCTGAGGGTTAAACAAATATGTCTGCAGCTGCCTTCAGAGGAATTTGCTGCTCCTCTCGGTAATTCTCGGTTTGATGTTGCAGGAGGAGGAGAATCTCCGTTCTCAAGTCAGGGACCTGGAGGAGAAACTGGAAACTCTGAAGATAAAGAGAAATGAAGACAAAGCAAAGCTTAAAGAGCTCGAGAAGTACAAGATCCAGCTGGAGCAGGTGCAGGAGTGGAAGAGCAAAATGCAAGAGCAGCAGGCTGACCTCCAGAAGCGTTTGAAGGAGGCCAAGAAGGTGAATAGCTCCTGGGAGCTGGGCAGCTCCCATCCTGGGGCTGGAGAAGGGAGAAGTGGTGCCAGGGCTAACTCAACTGCTGAAAATCTGTGTGAGGATCTTCTCACCCACGTGTGCTTGACTGCAGGAAGCCAAAGATGCCTTGGAAGCCAAGGAGCGCTACATGGAGGAGATGGCAGACACGGCTGACGCCATCGAGATGGCCACCCTGGACAAGGAGATGGCAGAAGAGCGAGCAGAGTCCCTGCAGCAGGAGGTGGACTCCCTGAAAGAGAAGGTGGAATACCTCACCATGGACCTGGAGATCCTGAAGCATGAGATTGAGGAGAAAGGTGGGAAAGGGTCAGCTTTTGGGTAGCCTCAGCAGGGGTTCCACTGCACAAGGAAAACTTAAGTGCAAGGTCCTGCATCCGGGTTGAGGCAATTGTGAGCTGTCAGTGTGCTCTGGCAGTCCAGAGAGCAACCAGAGCCTGGGCTGCAGCAGGAGCAGTGTGGGCAGCAGGGTGAGGGAAGGGATCCTGCCCCTCCGCTCTGCACTGGTGAGACCCCACCTGGAGTGCTGCATCCAGTTCTGGAGCCCCTGGGACAAGAGGGATGTGGAGGGGCCGGAAGGTGTCCAGAGAAGGGCCACAAGGATGAGCAGAGGGCTGGAGCTGCTCTGCCGTGAGGAGAAACTGAAGAAATTGGGGCTGTGCAGTCTGGCTCTGAGAAGGCTCCCAGGTGACCTGCTTGTGGCCTTGCAGTATCTGAAGGGGACTACAAGAAAGCTGGGGAGGGACTTTTGAGGCTGTCAGGTAGGGATAGGACTGAGGGGAATGGAACCAAGCTAGAAATGGGGAGGGTCAGCCTGGATGTTAGGAAGAAGTTGTGCAGCATGAGGGTGATGAGAGCCTGGCAGGGGTTGCCCAGGGAGGAGGTGGAAGCCTGATCCCTGGAGGTGTTTAAAGCCAGGCTGGATGAGGCTGTGGCCAGCCTGATCTAGTGTGAGGTGTCTCTGGGCATGGCAGGGGGGTTGGAACTGGCTGATCCTTGTGGTCCCTTCCAACCCTGACTGAATTTTTGATTCTGTGATTCACTGGGGAGCAGCAGCTCAGTGTCATCTTCACAGGGCTCTCAGACTCATGGAGAAGGCAGAAGTGGAGCTGCTGAGAACAAGTGCTCCTGTCCTGGGTTTGGAGGAGCTCAGGGTTAGAATGATAGAATCACAGAACTGTTTGGGTTGGAAAAGACCTCTAAGATCATCAAGTCCAATCCTTACCTCAGCCCTGGCAGCTCACCACTAAACCATGACTCTCAGCACCACAGCTACACAGCTCTGAAACCCCTTCAGGAATGGGGACTTCACCACTGCCCTGGGCAGCCTTTTCCAGGCCTTGGCAACCCTTTTGGGGAAGAAATTGCTCCTCGTGTCCAACCTAAGCCTCCACTGGCACAACTTGAGGCCATTTTCTCTTGTTCCTGCCCAGGCAGCCAATGTTTGCTTTCCCTGCAGGCTCAGATGGAGCAGCTTCCAGTTACCAGGTCAAACAGCTGGAAGAGCAGAATGCAAGACTCAAGGAAGCTCTTGTGAGGTAGGACACCACTTGTGTGCTGCAGGGGCTGGAGGGCTGCCCATGGAGTTCTTTCCTAGGGCATCTCAGGCTCTCTAACAGCAGTTTGCATCAGAGCACTGAGCCAAATGCTTCTCCAGAGCAGCTGATAGTCCTGCCATCAGCTCTGGGGTTGTTCCTGAGCTCTGGTGCTCCTTTAAGCACATGACAGAGAAGAGAGGACCTCCTGTCACTGGAGAAGAGCCACTTCAGAAAGCTGCTGTGTTTCACCTCTCCATGTACACAGTGCTCTGCTTCTCCAGCCCTGGCATAGCTTTATCCAAGCAACTTGGACAGGACCCAGACACCTCCTGTCCAGGTCATCCTGCTTTGGGTTGCCTTTCCCTGGGCAAGGCCAGGGCTTGGGGCGTTTCTATCTGGAAGCCACCTGGTTTTTACCCTGGAGGTTCAGACAGTCTCTTTGGTGA
The DNA here is from genome assembly GCA_013399055.1 of Ramphastos sulfuratus. Classification (NCBI taxonomy): domain Eukaryota; kingdom Metazoa; phylum Chordata; class Aves; order Piciformes; family Ramphastidae; genus Ramphastos; species Ramphastos sulfuratus. The sequence continues at coordinate 23,399 of WBNM01001946.1, forward strand.
CCACCCCACTGTGCTGTCCCTCTTCAGTGTGCACAGGATGCTGTGTGGCCTTTGGTGCAGAGATCAGCCTGTGCTCAAAGCCACCTGCAGGCCTGGAGGAGGTGGAAGCATCCCCTCCTGAGAGGAAACACAAGAAACTGCCTTGCAAGGACTTCCAAACCAGCGTGTTTGGGGTGGGAGGTAGAAGCTCCATGTGAGAGGTGCCCCAGCACTTGCGGTCCCTGGGCATAGATGTTTTGGGGCTGTTGGAGCTGTTCATGCAGTGGCCTCAACACAGAATCATGGAATTTAGGTTAGAAGAGACCTTTAAGCTCCTCAAGTCCCAACTGTTAACCCAGCACTGCCAGGTCACTGCTAAGCCATGGCCATCAGCTGTGCTTCTTCAAGCTTCTCCTGCTCTGGTACCTGGGTCTCTGCTGGGCTTGTGATAGGTCTGGTTGCTCTCTGTCAGAATGAGGGACTTGTCTGCCTCAGAGAAGCAGGAACATGTGAAGCTTCAAAAGCAAATGGAGAAGAAGAACACGGAGCTGGAGTCCCTGAGACAGCAGAGGGAGAAGCTTCAGGAGGAGGTGAAGCAGGCGGAGAAAACAGTTGATGAGCTGAAGGAGCAGGTGAGCCCCCTGGGGGATGGTGGGGAAGGGAGGGACGTCTGGGGCCGTTCAGAGCGTGGAGCAACTTCTGTGAGGCAGCACGGGCCACCTCCTGGGCCAGGGGTCTGGAGAGCCATGCTTGGGGATACCACCACAGGGACTAACACTTCAGAGTCGCTGTCCAAAGGCAAACCCTGTTCCCGCAGTGGAGTTGCTGGGCTCTGCTTGGCCATGGGGTGGCTCTTGAGCACAGCAGATAGAATCACAGAGTCGTTTGGAAAAGACCTTTAAGATGCTTAAGTCCAGACATTAACCCATCCCTGCCAGGTCACAACTAAACCATGTCCCTCAGCACCCTTGTAGCCTCCACTGGACTCTATCCTGTAGTTCCTTGTCTCTCCTGAACTGAAGAGCCCAGGACTAGACCCAGTACTCCAGATGTGGCCTCTCCAGGGCAGAGTGGAGGAGGAGGAGAACCTTCCTTGACCTCCTGGCCACACTGCTCCTGATGTACTCCATCCTTGGCCACAAGGGCACATTGCTGGCTCACAGGCAGCTTGTCCACCAGCGTGGGCGAGATAGGTTTATCAGCCATGCCCCACAGCTCAGCAGGGTGATCTCTCAGTGCTATGCAAGGACTTTTGAGCTGCTTGCTGCAGTGTGAGCTCCAAGCTGGGGCATGATGTGGGATGTCCTTGCAGGTGGATGCTGCCTTGGGTGCTGAAGAGATGGTGGAGACTCTGACAGAGAGAAACTTGGACCTGGAGGAGAAGGTCCGGGAGCTGCGTGAGACTGTTGGGGACCTGGTAAGATGGACTGCTCTGGGGTAGGAGCCGATGCTGGAGGGCTTGTGCCACTTCATGCCTGGGCTGGCCTGGGGGCTGGTCCAGCTGGCTGCCAGACAGCGAATGCACTCAGGGCACTGGGGACTACCTGGCAGCGTTGCCAGAGGGCACCGGGGACCCTCTGTGCAGCAATTGCTCTTGGTGCCGCTTCTGAGCGCTGCAGCCCTTGCGCCTTGGGCCGCCCTCTGTGCTGCCCAAGTGCTTGCCCAGCTGTGACACAGCCGTGTCCTGCGGTGCCTTGGCAGGAAGCCATGAACGAGATGAACGATGAGCTGCAGGAGAACGCCCGGGAGACGGAGCTGGAGCTGCGGGAGCAGCTGGACATGGCCACGGCGCGGGTGCGCGAGGCCGAGAAGCGCGTGGAGGCGGCGCAGGAGACCGTGGCCGACTACCAGCAGACCATCAAAAAGTACAGAGAGCTCACAGCACATCTTCAGGTGTGGCCCTTTGCTGCCCTCCCTGAGGCAGCTACTGAGCCCTTGAGGAGCCCACCTCGGGGCCAGGAGAGCAAGGACATGTGGGCAAGAAGGAGGTGATCCCTGGGGCCTGCTGCTCTTGTGGGAGAGGGGCAGAGGGGAACAGATGGGTGGGCACAGAGTCACCGTGTGCTGGGGGTGGGAAGGGACCTCTGGGGATTATCTGGTCCAACCCTCTGCTAAAGCAGGGTCACCCACAGCAGTTTGCCCAGGGTCGCAATGTCCAGGTGGGTTTGGAATCTCTCCACAGAAAGAGACTCCACAACCTCTCTGGGCAGCCTACCCCAGGGCTCCAGCACCCTCATAGGAAAGGATTTTCTCCTTCTGTTCAGATGGCCCCTCCTGGCTTACAGTTTGTACCTGTTGCCCTTTGTCCTGTCACTGGGCAGCACTGAAAAGAGTCTGGCCCCATCCAGCATTGATCACATCCCCTCTGGGACTGCTCTTCTCCAGGCTCAACAGCCCCAGGGCTCTCAGCCTTTCCTCCTCACAGAGATGCTCCAGGCCCCTCAGTATACAGCCTCTGCTAGACTCTCTTCAGCAGTTCCCTGTCTCTCTTGAACTGGGGAGCCCAGAATTTGACCTTATACTCCAGATGTGGCCTCCCTAGGGCAGAGTAGAGGGGGAGGAGAACCTCCCTTGACCTTGCTGGTCACACTCTTTTAGAGGCACCCCAGGAGACCTTCTGGGCTCATGTCGAGCTCGTTATCCACATCCTGGAGTGCAGGTTCCTAATGGAGCTTTCCTGGGAACCTCCAGCAGTGCCAGACTTGTTGTGACCTCTGGCAGCCCTGCCTGTCCCTCAGCTTGTGTCCAGATGGGGCTGGCAGAGCCCCTGCTGAAGTCAGCTCTGTAAATATTTGGAGCACGAGGTTGTTTCAGCCTCTCACTGTACTGGGATGCTTGGGAACGGAGTCCTGAACAGTACAGAGCAGTGTGGGGTTGTTCCAGCACTGGGCTGGGTTTCCTGGGGCTGGTTGATGAGTCTGGGTTGGTTCCTTGGCTTTCACACAGTGTGCAGTCAGCTGAGCCTTTGGGAAGCTCTTAGTGTTCCTCTCCCTTCCATCCATCATTGTGTGTGTTGCACAACAAGCCCTGGCGCTCCCTGAGGAAGGGGCATGGGGAGGTGAGCTGTGATGTTTTGCAGTGGTGTGAGGTCACACATCTCCTCCAGGCTATCTCACATCTCCTCCAGGCTATCTCACATCTCCTGCAGGCTATGTCTCATCACAGCTTCTCTCTGTGCTCAGGACGTGAACCGAGAGCTCATGAGTCAGCAAGAAGCCTCTGCTGAGAAGCAGCAGCAGCCTCCTCCTGAGATGTTTGACTTCAAGATTAAATTTGCAGAGACAAAAGCCCATGCTAAGGTAGGGCCACCACCAGAGCTGTGTACCAGCCCTGGGAGCTGAGCAGGATGTGTCCTTTCCTCTGTGTGTGGGGCTTCATCAAGTAGAGCAGCTTCATCAAGAGGAAAAACATCTCCACTGCTCCTGGGGTGGTTTGTGTGCCAGTGGGGATAGTGTGGGCTGTGCAAAACCTCCCCTGCTCTGTTCCTGGCCACAATGCAAGCAAAAGGCTCTGAGATAGCCTCCACCCAGTGGAGCTGGTCTCTCACTGCCATTAGCCCAGCGCTGCCAGGTCACCACCAAACTGTGTCCCACAGCACCACATCTCCATGGCTTTGAAACTCCTACAGGGATGGAGACTCCACTTCTGCCCTGAGCAGCCTGGGCCAGGTCTGGGAAGAAATTGTTCCTCATGTGCAATCCAAGAATGTGCAGCCTTCCTGAACTCCTTTGCCCTTCAGGGCTGCCTCCCAAGTTAAGTGTCAGTCAGGCTCCTAAACAGATCAAACCTGCCTTCCGAAAGTCCAAGGTGGAAGTTCTGCTGACACCTCCCACACACACTTTTAACTTCTCCAAGAACAGAGAAGTCAACCATTGTATGATCACTGTGCCCAAAACAACCTTCACATCACTCACAGGCCCTTGTTAGTAGACAGGATCACAGGATGTTAGGGGTTGGAAGGTACCTCCATGGAATCATAGAACCAGTCAGGGTTGGAAGGGACCACAAGGATCAGCCAGTTCTAACCCCCCTGCCATGCCCAGGGACACCTCCCACTAGATCAGGCTGTCCACAGCCTCATCCAGCCTGGCCTTAAACACCTCCAGGGATCAGGCTTCCACCACCTCCCTGGGCAGCCTGTGCCAGTGTCTCACCACCCTCATGATGAAGAACTTCTTCCTAACCTCTAATATGAACCTACCCATTTCTGGTTTTGCTCCATTCCCCCCAGTCCTGTCACTACCTAAAAAGTCCCTCCCCAGCTTTCTTGTAGCCCCCTTCAGATATTGGAAGGCCAAAGTAATTTCTCCTTGAAGCCTTCTCTTCTCAAAACTACACAGCCCCAACTCCCTCAGTTTCTCCTTACAGCAGAGCAGCTCCAGCCGTCTGCTCACCCTCATGGCCCTTCTCTGGACACTTTCCAGCACCTCCAGATCTTTCTTGTAACAGGGGCTCCAGAACTGGACACAGTACTCCAGATGGGGTCTCACGAGAGGGAGAGAATCACCTCTCTCTCACCCTAGATCGAGTCCAACCCCCCTACCAGAACAGGACTGTGGAATCTAGCTCAGGTCGCATGGGAACACATCCAGACAGGGCTGGAAAGTCTCCAGAGAAGGAGATTTTGAGTGGCAGGGCTAGCAGGGAGCCTTCCCCACCAGGAGCTGAGGTTCTGGCTGGGCTGGGGAAGCTGAGCAGGCTGCACGTGTCTCCTGCAGGCCATCGAGATGGAGCTGCGGCAGATGGAGGTGCAGCAGGCCAACCGCCACGTCTCCCTCCTCACCTCCTTCATGCCTGACAGCTTCCTGCGCCACGGAGGGGACCACGACTGTGTTCTGGTGCTGCTGCTCATCCCTCGCCTCATCTGCAAGGTCAGGTGCCTGCCCCAGCTCCTCCCTTCTGCCTCTGAAGCTTTCAGCTGGGGCTGTCTCCTGAGCTGGGCTTGGAGTGTCATCTTCTATCCCTCTGTGCTGTTTGAGCTACTAGGGAAGTCAGTGATGGGAAATACAGAATCCCTGAATCCCAGCATGGTGAGGCTTGGAAGGGACCTCTGGAGATCATCCAGATCTAAAGCAGGGGCACGATGTCCAGGTGGATTTGGAATCTCTCCACAGAGAGACTCCACAACCTCTCTGAGCAACCTGCTCCAGGGCTCCAGCCCCCTAACAGCAAAGAATTTTCTTCTCCTGTTTAGATGGAACCTCCTGGGTTCCAGTTTGTGCCCATTGCCCCTTGTCCTGTCACAGGGCACCACCAAAAAGAGTCTGGCCCCATCCTCTGATCTTTCTGTCCCAGCTAATTCAGGGATTTTTGAATGCTTTCTTGTTGGAGAACCTTCCAAATTGTGCAGGAGGAGGAGGAAGCTGAAGTCCCAACCCATGGGTGGTGGTGGGTCAGCTCTTGGAGCCCTCAGCAGTGACACTGGTGGGTCAGGGCTCCCAGGGCTGGTGTGCAGGAGCCTCAGTGTCACAGCAGTGCCCAGGGGGTTATTCCCTTCCTGTTCTGCACAACTTTTCCCCAGAAAAACTTGCCTTTGGTGGCTCTGGGCCAGGGGGGTTGGGCTGTGGGCTGTGGCTGAGCAGAACAGCTCAGAGCAAGCTTGGAGAGGCCCTGAAGGTTTGTCCTCTCCTCTTCCAGGCTGAGCTGATCAGCAAACAGGCTCAGGAGAAGTTTGATCTGAACGAGAACTGCGCTGAGCGCAGTGGGCTGCGGGGAGCAGCGGGAGAGCAGCTGAGCTTTGCTGCTGGCCTGGTTTATTCCCTCAGCCTGCTGCAGGCCACCCTGCACAAATATGAACAGTGAGTACTTGCCCTGCTCCTCATCCCCCTCCCTACCCACCCACCAGCAGGGAGCAGAAGCACAGCAGACTTCTAGCAGGGAGTCTTTCCTTCCTCTGCAAGGAAAGAGGTTTTGGCCAGGAGGCAGCTGAGGGATCTCTTTCACTGCCTGGTGAGAGGGGAGTTTGCTTTTCCTCTAACTCCTGCCTTGTGTTCCTCCCAAGAGGAGATAGCTGAAGGGAGCCACTTCTCTGGCATGTGTTGCTTGTGTGCATGTGTGACTGTGGCTTGAGGCCAGGAGTAACCTGGCTGCACAGATTTTTCCATCTGTCTTGCCAGGAGACAGAATCATGGAATTGAAGAAACATTTAGGTTGGAAGAGACCTGGAAAACTGTTGAGTCCAACCCTTAACCCAGCACTGCCAGGTCACCACCAAACCATGGCCCTCAGCATCACATCTATACAGCTTTGAAACCCCTCCAGGGTTGGGGGCTCCACCCCTGCTCTGGGCAGCCTGGGCCAGCCCTTGACAACCCTTTTGGGGAAGAAATTGTTCCTCATGTCCAACCTAAACCTCCCCTGTGTGCAGCTTGAGGCTGTTTCCACTTGTCCTATCACTTGTTCCTTGGGAGAAGAGAGCAACCTCCACCTGGCTCCTTTCAGGGAGTTGTAGAGACTCAGAAGGTCTCTTCTCAGCCTCCTTTTCTCCAGACTATACAATCCCAGTTCCCTCAGCTGCTCTTCACAAAACCCATGCTCTGGACCCTTCTCCAGCTTTGTTGTCCTTCCTTAGATGTGTCTCTTGCTGAGCTTGGTTGCAGCTGGGACTGCCTCTGGGCTCCAATTCCCCAGAGCAGGCAACCCCCTGCAGCCCAGTGCCCTCTTCCACCACTGCCTAGGGCTTAGTCCTGTGTGGAAGGTTTCACAGAGCACCATCCTGACTGATGAATATGAGCCTGTCCCTGGCAGCACTGTGGGGCTGGCACCTTCCTTGGAGACTGGGAAATGTCATTGGGCACCAAAATGGCTATGGCTAAGGAGGGGTCTCACCTTGAGCCTCTACTCCCAGGAAAGTGGCCCAGTTTGAACCAGAGTGCTGAGAGACCTCATAGAATCTTCTGCCTCCAGCACTAGTCCTGGCCTAGAGACCTGAGTGGTTTGCTGTCCTGCAGCTCCCTTTCCCTCACTCCCACACAGGGAGCCTCACTCATGCCCTGGTTTGCTACACATCTTTTGACCTTCCTTCACTGCTCTCTAGCTACAGAGCTCCTTGGGATGTCCACTTGGTGCTGGGAGGAGTTCCAGTGCTCTGAGATGGGCACCCAGCTGCAAAACCCTTACTGATGCTATCTGGAGCACGTTCCCATCCCAGCCAAAGCCACCATGTCTGTGCTCCATTCCCAGGGCCCTCAGCAAGTGCAGTGTGGAGGTGTACAAGAAGGTGGGGATGCTGTACCCCGAGATGAGCGTCCACGAGCGCTCCCTCGACTTCCTGATCGAGCTGCTGCACAAGGACCAGCTGGATGAGACTGTCAACGTGGAGCCACTCACCAAAGCCATCAAGTACTACCAGGTAGGGCCATGGAGCCCAAAATCATAGAATCATAAGAATCATCCAGGAGGATGGCACCATCCTCATCAACAGCCTCTTCTGCGAGTTCAAGCGCCACTTCAGCACAGGCAGCATGAGTGGGGCAGGACAGGGAGCCCCAGAGCTGCCCTGGCTTGGCTTCATGTGGTGGAGAATCATAGAATCAGTCAGGGTTGGAAGGGACCACAAAGATCAGCCAGTTCCAACTCCCCTGCCATGCCCAGGGACACCTCACACTAGATCAGGCTGGCCACAGCCTCATCCAGCCTGCCCTTAAACACCTCCAGGGGTGAGGCTTCCACCACCTCCCTGGGCAACCCCTTCCAGGCTCTTACCATTCTCATGGTGAAGAACTTCTTCCTGACATCCACTCTGAATCTACCCATTTCTAGCTTGGTTCCATTCCCCCCCAGTCCTCCCTGACAGCCTGAAAAGTCCCCTTCAGATACTGAAAGGCCACAAGAAGGTCACCTGGGAGCCTTCTCCTCTCCAGACTGCACAGCCCCAACTGCCTCAGTCTCTCCTCATAGCAGAGCAGCTCCAGCCCTCTGCTCAAGTGACCAAAGGAACCATAACTGATCTGAGCCATTCACAGTTTCACTGTACCACCTGTGTGTACTTACACATGCATGGCTTAAGCTTTGAGACAAGCATATGCTACTGGCAGGATCAACCAGCCAAGAGGGGTTGGCCAAGACTGGAGTGTCCACAGGGAGCTGGAGCAGCCTCACCAGTGCATGCCACAGCTGGAAACGGTGCCCTCGGGTATGGTGCTCGTGTGGCACATTGACAATTGTCTCGTGGATGGTTCCACCTCTGGAGCATACAGGACCTGAGCCTGTGGATGTGTCACTTGGGGGCTGAGTTTGGTGTCCCTGGGAGAATCATAGAATCATAGAATGGTTTAGGTTGGAAGGGATCTCAAAGCTCATCCAGTTCAAACCCCCCCCATAGGCAGGGACACCTCCCACTAGAACAGGTCACTCAAGGCCTCATCCAGCCTGGCCTTGAGGACAGAGGCAGAGGGTTGTGGCTCTCCCACCCTGTGCTTCAGATCTCTGAGCTGCAGGTCAGGGTTGGTGAGCCTTTGAGTGAGGATCTCTGGTGGGAGTCACTGCAGGAGCTTTCACCTCCAGTCAGGGGTTAGCTCAGCCCTCAATGTCTGAGGGCTTTTGCTCTGTGTTTCCTCAGTTGTTTTGAGTGTGTGGTGGAAGTGTTTCGAGGGTGCTGATCTCTGCTGGTCTCTCTCTCCACCCAGCATCTGTACAGCATCCACCTGGCTGACCAGGCTGAAGACTGCACCATGCAGCTGGCTGACCACATCAAGGTGAGGTGGAGAATAACTTGGCTCTTCCCTTGTCACAGGTTTTCTCTCTTTGCCCTTTCTGCCCCCCTCCAAGTCCATTTGCCAAGGGAAGTGCCAGTGTCCTGTCCCAGCCACTCTCCTGTCCCATAGAGGGTAAATGAAAACTTTAACTGAATGTCTCAACCCGTTCTCCTCCTGTAAACCCTGGAATTGTGGCAGGGTGGTGCAGAAAGGGTCTGTCCCGAAGCACCTGAGACCAAGTAGAGCCATGGAGTCACAGAATTGTTTTGGTTGGTAAAGACCTTTATGATCATCAAGTCCAACCCTTAACCCAGCACTGCTAGGTCACCACTAAACCATGGCACTCAGCACCACAGCTACACAGCTCAAAAACCCCTCCAGGAGTGGGAACTCCACCACTGCCCTGTTCCAGGCCTTGATGAATCTCAAGGGGAAGAAATTGTTCCTTATGTCCAACCTAAACCTCCCCTGGGGGAATTTGAGGCAGTTTTCTCTTGTCCTGTCTCTTGTTTCTTGGGAGAAGAGACCAACCCCACCTGGCTCCAGCCTCCTTTCAAGGAGCTGTAGAGAGACCTTCTGGTCTCCCCTCAGCCTCCTTTTCTCCAGGCTGAACAACCCTGGGTCTGTCAGCTATCCCTCACAACGTTTGTGCTCTAGACCCTTCACCAGCTTTGCTACCCTTCTTTTGAACACACTCCAGCACCTCAGTGTCCTTCTTGAAGTGAGAGGCCCAAAACTGAACCCAGGATTCAAGGTGCAGCCTTAGCAGTGCCCAGTGCAGAGGGATGATCACTCCCCTGGTCCTGCTGGCCACACTGCTGCTGCTACAAGCCCCAGATTGCCCCAGAGCAGCCATCTCACTGAGCTCTGCCTTGTCCTGAGCTGATGGTCTCCATCTCTGTGCTCCACAGTTTACCCAGAGTGCCTTGGACTGCATGGGGGTGGAGGTGTGCCGGCTGCGAGCCTTCCTGCAGGTAGGCCAGGCTGGGGCTGGCTCAGCGGGGCTGCGGTGGCTTCCCCTTGCTTTTGGCCTTTGTCTGAGCTCCTTTCTCTGCACCCTAGGGTGGGCAGGAGGCATCTGACCTTGCCATCCTCCTGAAGGACCTGGAGACCTCCTGCAGTGACATCAGGCAGTTCTGCAAGAAGATCAGGCGCCGCATGCCTGGCACTGACGCTCCAGGGATCCCCGCGGCACTGGGCTTCGGGCAGCAGGTCAGCTGGTTGGCACAGCTGGCTGGCACAGCTGGTTGGCACAGCTGGCTGGCACAGCCAGCTCGGCCACCTGCTGGGAGCTGGGGGCTGTACGGGGCTGGTATCAAAGGATGATCACAGGCTCCCAGGATGTCAGGGGGTGGAAGGGACCCAAAGAGCTCATCCAGTCCAACCCCCCTGCCACAGCAGGACCAGACAATCCAGCTCAGGGCGCACAGGAACACATCCAGACAGGTCCTGAAAGGCTCCACAGAAGGAGACTCCATAACCTCTCTGGGCAGCCTGTGCCAGTGCTCTGGGACCCTTCCAGTAAAGAAGTTGCCCCTTGTGTTGAGCTGGAACCTCCTGTGCTGCAGCTTCCTTGTCCTATCCCAGGGAGCAGTGAGCAGAGCCTGTCCCCACCTCCTGATCCCCAGCCCTTAGAGATTTAGAAACATTTATTAAATCCCCTCTCAGTCTTTGCCTTCTCCTTCCCCTGTGCTCCTGCTGGCTGCAGGGAGGGAGCATGGTGGTGTGCAGTGCCCTGTAGTGTCTCTAGCCTTCCTGTTGCTGGCTGAGGTGGTGACATGGACTGCCTCAGCTACTTTTCTCCAGCCTTGAGGTTTCCTTTTGTCTTCCTTGTGTTTTTTTCCATCTTTAGTGATGCTTCAGAAACAAGTTACTATCTCAGTAGCTTCAGTGTAGGGTGAGGCCAGCATTGTGCAGCCAGCAGCTTCCCCTGTGCTGGGAAGTGACCTGGAAAGCTGCTCCTGTGTCTGCCTTTCCCAAGCAGCCTGTTCCTCCCCAACTTCCAGGTGTCGGACACGCTGCTGGACTGCCGCAAGCACCTGACCTGGGTGGTGGCTGTGCTGCAGGAGGTGGCTGCTGCTGGAGCACAGATGATAGCTCCTCTGGCTGAGAACGAGGGGCTGCAGGCTGTGAAGCTGGAGGATTTGGCCTTCAAGGCCAGTGAGCAGGTGAGGAAGTCCTTTCTCAGCTGGCTCTTGTTCCCTGCTGCAGTGGGGTGAAGCTGGCAGCTGCCTCCCTTTGGTGCTACAGACCTGCCCATGGGCAGCTCTAGATGGGAGAGGCTGGACACAAGCTCCTGGGAAAACCATCATAGAACCACTCAGTTGGCAAAGCCTTTTAAGATGATTGAGCCCAACCCTTAAGCCAGCACTGTCAGGTCACCACTAATCCATGGCCCTCAGCACCACATCTCCATGACTTTGAAAGCCCTCCAGAGATGGAGACTCCACCACTGTCTTGGGCAGCCTGGGCCAGGGTTCACAACCCTTTTGTGGAACAAATTGTTCCTCATGTCCAACCTTAACCTCTCCTGGTGCAACTTGAGGCTGTTTCCTCTTGTCCCATTGCATGTTCCTTTGGAGAAGAGACCAACCTTCAATCTCCTCCTTGGAGTGAGGACCCCAAAACTGAAGCCAGTGTCTGAGGAGCAGCCTCACCAGTGCTGAGCACAGGAGGCCCTGGTCCTGCTGGCCACACTATTGCCAATACAAATGTGCCAAGGAATTGCAAACAGTGGAGGGTCCCCTGTCCTGTGCCATCCTTCCTCGTGGCTGATTTTGCTCTGTGACTACACCAAGGGCACTTCAGCCTCTCCAGGCCTGTGGCTCATTGTGGGGGGGGTTGGGAGAGGGCTGTAAAGGTGACCCCAGCCCACAGACACCTGCCACTTTCTCCCCCTGCTTTGCAGATCTACGGTGCTCAGGGCATCAACCCCTACGAGTGTCTGCGTCAGTCCTGCAGCATCCTCATTGCCACCATGAACAAGATGGCCACAGCCATGCAGGAGGGAGAGTATGATGCAGACAGGCCACAGACCAAGGTGGGCTTCAGCTGGGGCAGGGGTCTTGGGCACAGATGGGGCATCTGAGCTGCTCTGTCAACTCCTGTGGTCCTGCTGCTGAACCTGCTCCCTGGCAGGAGAAGGAAACTCTCTTGTGGATGTGATGTGGGGCAGAGAGCTGGGAGGGTGCAGCAGATGCCTGCAGGATTCAGGGAGGTGGAGAACAATCCTCCTCTTGCTTTGTGGCCTCATCTGCACTTGGAATTCTTCCTAAAACACCAATTTTGGGTCTTGTCCCTCTGGTCCCCCTTGCAGCCCACCCCACCTGCTGAGCTGCGGGCAGCGGCTCTCCGGGCAGAGATCACTGATGCTGAAGGGCTGGGGCTGAAGCTGGAGGACAGAGAAACAGTCATCAAAGAGCTGAAGAAGTCCCTCAAGATCAAGGTGAGCTGTTTCTCAGCTGATCTTTGCTCTCCAGGCTGGTCAGTGAAGAGCTCTTTGCTGCTGTGGTGGTCACCTTCACGCTCCCATTAGCTTTTTTCCTGTGTGGCTGTTGGTCCCCAGTCCCAGCCAGCTCCTACTCCTGGAAATGTTCTTCTAAGTTGCCAGGGAGGTGCCATCTGCCTGCTGTCTCCTTGCCTGGCCTTTTCTCCACAGTGTTCAGGGCTGGCAAGTGTTGATGATGTGGCCGGAGGTTTGATTTCTGGCCAGGCTCCCACCAGGCACTACCAGGAGCTTTTCTGGGTGCCCACCATCCACAGGGCCCTGCAGCTCCCTGATTTCTTCCCTCCCACTCCAGGGTGAGGAGCTCAGTGAAGCAAATGTGCGGCTCAGCCTCCTGGAGAAGAAGCTGGACAGTGCATCCAAGGATGCAGACGATCGTGTGGAGAAGATACAGACCAAGCTGGATGAGACCCAGACACTGCTCAAAAAGAAAGAGAAGTAAGCGTGAGATGAGGCTGCTGCTGGAGGGTCTCTGAGGGCAGCCAGCAGTCCCTTGGGCTAGCTGCAAGGGTCTGGAGGTTAGCAGAGGGGGACATAATGGGGGGATCTGCAGAGGAACCATCACATTCCAATCCCAGCATGATGGGGTTTGGATATCATCACCCAGTCCTACCCCTCTGCTAAAGCAGGGCACCCACAAAAGCTTGCCCAGGATCACAATGCCCAGGTGGGTTTGGAATCTCTGCAGAGAAGGAGTCTCCACAACCTCTCCTGGCAGCCTCCTCCAGGACTCCAGCAAGTCAAGAATTTTTACCTCATATTTAAATGGAACCTCCTGGGTTCCAGGAATGGTGCACAGCAGAGCACAGGCTGGCAGGAGATCCTGGGAAAGGTCCTATCCAAATTCACCCGTGGACAGGGCTGTTGTCCTGGCACCTTCTTGACACCATTGCCATGCTCCAAGCTTCTCTTGCCACGAGTGATGCATTGGCAGAGGGAGCCTGGACAAGCAGGGAGATGTGGAGTGGGTGTGGGACTGTCCTACAGTGTAAACTGGACAAACCAGGACTACACTGGGTTAGATACAGACAGACACTCTCATCCCACAAAGATGCTCAGAGGTCATGTGCTGCAGTGGAGGCTGGTGGGGCTTCAGCTTCTGGATCAGAAGGTTGCTGCTTGGAGCCCAGCAGCAGGATCCATGGCAAAGCCTTGGGTCCTGGATTGCTTCCCTTTTCCCTTTGGAGGAGCAGCCACGGCTCTGCCCATGACTCTGTGTGGTCTTCACAGGGAGTTTGAGGAGACCATGGATGCTCTTCAGGCAGATATCGACCAGCTGGAGTCAGAGAAGGTGGAGCTGAAGCAGCGTTTGAACAACCAATCCAAGAGAACCATCGAGGGCCTGCGCGGGTCCCCTGCCTCCGGGGTCGCCTCCATCGTGTCCGGCATCGCCGGAGGTGTGTGACCAGCGCCCCCAGAGCCCTTCTGCAGCTGCTGTGAGCTGTCAGCAGGCTGAAAGGGAGGCCTGGGATGTCCTCCCAAGCCTAGGAACTGTGTAGGAGATGCCCTGCAGTGTTTGTGGAGGCTGTGCTGGAGCTCAAAGTACTGGGAGGAGGGAGCAGAGCTTGGGAACTCTGCTGTGACAGCCCTGCTCTGCCTGCCCAGCCCTCCTGCAGCAACCTTGGTGTGGCAGGGAGAGGACAGGAGATGTTCAGGCCACGAGGACAAGTGGGGAGCATGGGAGAGCCTGCAGCTGCCCAGGTTGTGCCCTGAAGGGCATGGGCTGGCTGCTGAGGCTCTGCTGCTCTGACCTGATTTCCCTGCTCCTCCTGGGCTCTCCTGAAGCCTACCAGGGGTGGGTGTTGGCATGGGACAGGTGCTGGCTGGGGCTGTGGACCCTCGTGCTGTTTGTGGGGCTGTTGGCACCATCCTTGGCACTCAGGAGGAAATGTCCTACACAAAATGCCCAGTGGCATGAGCAGGTCTTTGTCAGGAGCTCTGGGGCAGCCTGGGGCCTGCTGTAGGATGATGACCAGGTGGCTGCAGAGCAGCTTGGCCCCAGTGTGGTGGTGATCCAAGAGGTTCCTGATCTGCTTGGTCTGATCTGGGCTAGAGTAACACCTGAGTGCAGGAGCTCCTGGCCCTCAAGGAGGCAAGGTCAGGGCTTGCCATCTCCTGCAGCAGCAGCATGTGGAGTCAGGGCTGCTGGGATAGTCACTGCCCCCAGACTCAGGAGACAGGGCTCAGGACACAGCCATGGGTGACCAAAGCTCCCCTGGCCTTGGCTGCACTCAGACTTGATCCTCAGCTTTAATTCTGCTTCTTCTTGTCTCTCCTCTGGCTCCTCTCCTTGCACTGCAGAGGAACAGCAGAGAGGTACAGTACTGCACCACAGCATGCCAGTGCCCCCTGCCTCTCCCAGAAGTGCATGCCAGGGGGGCACAGGTGTCCCACAGTACCCACGCATGGCCCTGGGACACAGCTTAGTGTGGGAGCCCAGGGAAGGGCATGGGTCCTGCTCAGGGGTGCAGGAGAGGTCACAGCTGGTGTACTTCTGGCCAGCACCGGGTGCCCAGGAAGGGCAAGATGAGCATGGAACCACTGCTGGTGTGGAGTGGGGGAACTGGTGCAGTGGGGAAATGGGTCCCGGAGTGCCCAGAGCCTAACACAGCCTTGTGTCTTCAGGAAGCAGGCACTGGGAGTGCCCAGTGCCCAGATGCTGGGACAGCGTGGTAGAAGTGAGGATGGTCATGATGGCTCTGTTGGTGGCAGACTCTGCTCCCCCCACGCTGCAGATGCTGTCCCCTTGCCCAGCCCCATGCCCACCTGTGCCCGCTGCTGACGCTGCTGCCATTGGTGCCATCCGCAGGTGTCAGTGCCGGGCAGATGAACGGAGGTGGCTCAGGACCTGTCCAGGTGAAGGACTCACCTCTGCTTCTCCAGCAAATCGATGCCTTGCAGCTCTCCATCAAGCACCTCAAGAATGAGAACAACCGGCTGAAGGTGAGGGGCAGGGAGGTGCCAAGCCCTGCAGCGTCTGCCTGGCTGCCCGCAGCTGTGCCCTCCATGCCATGGATTCCCTGGGAGAAGGAGTGGGAATGGCCAGGGGTGTGCTGGGTTCTTTCTATGCAGAGAGGCTCTGTGGAGACTCAGGCAGCCCAAGGGAAGGGCTGTCCAGCAGCACTGTGGCACTGCTCAGGGGCATTTGCCCTCCATCTGCCCATGGTGGTGGGCTACTGCCTACCTGCAGCTGGTGGTCTTAGGCAGAATTCCAAGAGCTGGAGCTGTTTAGTCTGGAGAAGGCTGAGACGGGATCCTACCCACATCTGTTAATATCTGAGGGGTGGGTGTCAGAATGAAGGTGCCAGGCTCTGTCTGGTGTTAATTTGCAGCCAGGTAACTCTGCAGGTGATTGTGTACAACGGTGGAGCTGTTACTGAGGGCTCTTGGCTCTGCTGAGTCACCTCTGTGGTCACTCTTCATTATGGTTCTGTAAGCCCTGAGGTTCCAACCTCTTTCCTCCTTCCTAGATCTTGCTAGTTGCCCAAGGACTTCCCTCTGGTATCCTGGTGGGACATGTGTTCAGTTTTGGGCTCCCCAGTTGAAGAGGGACAGGGATCTGCTGGAGAGAGTCCAAGGGAGGGCTGTGNCATCCTGTGATGAATGCTGCCTTTGTCCATCCATTCTCCCTTCCATGGCTGATCCTCCCTCTGGTGGCTCTGGCTGCAGCTTCATGTCCTTTTTTCCTCTTTGTTGCTGTTTTTACACCTTTTCTCTGCTCTATTATTCCCCAAACACCCCTTGCCTCTAATGACCTTGTCCTCTTCACTCTCAGGGAGCCCAGATGAAGATGGAACTGGCCAGCCTGGCACCTCTGCAGGTAGCCAAGGTCTCCCTCCCCAAGACCCGTCAGGGAGAAGGCTTGGCCACACAAACACTGTATCGCAAGACCAGCCAGCTCCTGGAGACCCTCTACCAGATGAGTGCTAATGCCAAGGTGCTGGACATGAAGCAATCCAAGTCAGGTAGGTCCTACACAAAAGTTCCTTGACTGAAGGCCAACAGCTTCCTGGCTTGGATCAGAACAGTGTGACCAGCAGAACCAGGGCAGGGATCATGCCCCTGTACCCAGCATTGGTGAGGCTACACCTCAGATACTGTGTTCAGTTTTGCCTCCTCGCTGCAAGGAGGACATTGAGGTGCTGGAGAAGGGCGGGGAAGCTGCTGAAGGGTCTGGAGCACAAGTCTTATGAAGAGCAGCAGAAGGAGCTGGGGTTGTTCAGCCTGGAGAGAAGGAGGCTGAGGGGAGACCTTCTGGCTCTCTACAGCTCCATGAAAAGAGGCTGGAGCCAGGTGGGAGTTGTTCTCTTCTCCCAAGTAGTAAGTGATAGGACAAGAGGAAGTGGTGGAGTCCTCGTCCCTGGAGGGGTTTCAAAGCCATGTAGATGTGGTGCTGAGGGCCATGGTTTGGTGGTGGTGGTTGGGACAAAGGGCTGTAGGTGAGCACCGGTGCTGGTGGTGCTTAGCAGCCCTATGGGCAGCTTTGTCTCACGCCTGCTGTCTCCCCCAGCACGGAGCTCCTCGGCGCGGCTGCTGGAGCAGACGGCTCGGCTCTGTGCACTCAAAAACACCATCGACACCCTGAGGGTAAGGCACAGCCCTCCCTGGCTGGGGGAGCTGGTGTGGGAGCCTGTGTGGGTGTCCCAGCAGCACCCCAGGCCCAGCCCTCCTGTCCCTACTGCTTGGCAAGGGAGTCTGCGGGATGGTGAGGGCTGGAGAGGGGCTCTGTGGGGCAGCAAGGGGCTCAGGGAGGGGCTCTGTTGGGTGGTGAGGACTTCTGGGATGGACAAGGGGCTCTGCAGGGTGGGTGAGGGACTCTGCAGGGCACACAAGAGATGGCAAGGTGCTCAGAGAAGGGTCTCTGTGGGATGGGCAAGAGGCTCTGTGTGACAGGAGCAGCCCTGGGGCAGCAGCATGGTTCTGGAGGCCACCTTTGTGTTTTTCTCCCCCCAGGATGACACAATGAGGGAGGCAGTTCAGCAGCAGACGGGTGCCAGTGTCCCTACCAATTTTGGCGTCTTCCCCTCATCCTCCTTCCTCAAGGTGAGACACTTGTTCCCAAGGCAGTGGCTGAAGGACAGGGGTGGGTCAGGGACCTCCACTCTCCATCTTGAACCCCTGTCATGTCATTTGGGGTCACTCTGGGGCCATTGCTGAGTGGAGGAAGGTAGGGAGAGGGGACAGGCCCCTCCTCTTCTGAGGAGCAGCTGAGGGAACTGGGGTTGTTCATCCTGGAGAAAAGGAAGCTGAGGGGAGACTCCAAGGGGCTGTCTACAACTCCCTGAAAGGAGGCTGAAGCCAGGGGGAGCTCAGTCTCTTCTAAGGACAAGAGGAAATGTCCTTAAGTTAAACCTCCCCTGGTACATGTTGGACACGAGGTTTCCCCTTGAGTGTTGTCAGGGCCTGGCCCAGGCTGCCCAGAGCAGTGAAGTCTCCATCCCTGGAGGGGTTTTAAAGCCATGTAGATGTGGTGCTGAGGACCATGGTTTAGTGGTGACCTAAAGGCAGTGCTGGATAAATGAACTTACCTTAAAGGTCTTTACCAACCAAATAATTCCATGATTCTGCGGGACCCGGGGTCCCGGGTCAGTGTTGTGGCTGTCCCCCACTCACGGCTGCTCTGTCCTTGTCACAGGCTAAGCGGGAGCAGGAAGAGGGACTGGCATGCTACGGCCGGGTCACCTTCCCCTGCGCCCCCGGCCATGGTCAGGCTCACCGCCTGCTGCTCACCCCCGACCTGCTCCACGGGCTCCGCACGCACTTCGGGCCCTGAGCCGGGACCTGCTGCCTCCTCCCCTGGCACAGACCGAGGTTCGCTGCACCCCTCACCGCTGACAGACTTTCCCCCGGTGCCGGCGCTGACCCGGGGCCTCGGCACCATCCCCGAGACCCGCCGCTTCTCCCACTCGCCAGGCGGGGACTCTCTCCCGCCCCGCTGCTCTCAGACACTACGGATTCCCGGGAGCCCCGCCCTGCGCCCGGGGGACTGCTGCGGGCTGGGGCCGGGACTGCGGGCTCCTCCCGACCCCCAGTGTGCCCCGTCCCGGGTCCTGGCACTCGCGCTCTCGAATAAAGCTACCCTGAACCTGCCTGCGCCTCCGTGACGCCTGCACCGGGGGCAGCGGGAGGAACACGAGGGGAGGAGCGGGAGGGCACCGGGGTTGGGGTAGAAGGCGGAGGGGAAGGCAGTAGGGGACTCGGGGAGGGGAGACGAGAACGGGCACCGGAGCGGCACTGAGGTGCATGGGACGAGAGCGGGAACGGGCACCGGCGGGGACCCTGCGGGGTGCTCCAGCCACGTGCGGGGCGCGGGGAACGCGGGCACGCAGCGAGCGTCCCCCATTGGCCGAGGGGGCAGGAAGGGGCGGGAGGCCACGACACTTCCTGAGCCTGATTGGTAGAAGCGGCAAAGGAAGGTGGGATTGCGTCGTTCTCTACCTGATTGGTTGAGGCGGCCTCGTTGAGGGTAGCCTGCGCTGATTGGTGGAGGGTGTTGCGGCGAGGCCGCCGATTGGTCTCAAGCGAAAGGGGCGGGCTTCCTGCTGGTTGCTATCATTTCCGGCGGCGGAGGCGGCGAAGGCGGTGGCAGGATGGTAAGTGTCCTCTGGGCCGGGCCTGGCGCATCCGCCCGCATCGGGCTGGGCCGCTGCCCGCGGGGGACGTGGATGGGGGTGCACGGTCTCGGGGCGCCGCGGAGGCCGGGACGGGGCGGTGGAGCGTGGGGCAGGCCCCGGAGCGGACACTGCGGCCGCTCCGAGCCGAGCCCCCGGTGACCGGTGCCGGTGCAGGTGTTGCTGCACGTGCTGTTCGAGCATGCCGCCGGGTACGCGCTGTTCGCCGTGCGGGAGGTGGAGGAGATCAGCCTGCTGCTGCCGCAGGTACGGGCCGACACCGTGGCCAAGGAAGGAGGGAGCGGATCTGCCCGGTGCTGGGGTGGAGGCGGTCCGGTTCTGGGGTGGAGGAGGGTGGGAAGTGGGTCCAGTGCCCGACGCAGGGGATCTGGCATCGGGAGAGGGGAGGAGTTCTGTTCTGCTCTGCATCTGGTCCGGTTTCGGGCTGGGGAGTGGGGCTTCTCCGGTACCGGGAAGGCCGGGATGGAAGCGGGTAGGGAGTCTGGCCGGTGCTGAGGGACTTGTCCAGTCCTGGGTGGGCCGTTCGTCCCCTGCTACTACCGATTGCGGGCGGGGGGTGGCAGCGTTTGCTGGGTGCAGCCCCGTTCCCGGGGGCCACGCGGGGCCTGACCGGAAGCCCCATGTCCCGTCCCGCCCCTGCCCCATAGGTGGAGGAGAGCGTCCTGACCATCGGCAAGTTCCACAACGTGGTGAAGCTGGTGGCCTTCTCCCCCTTCAGATCGGCTCAGAGCGCCCTGGAGAACATCAATGCTGTCTCCGAGGGTGAGCAGGGAGCACCGGAGTGCTGCCCGGGGGTCCGTGTGGGAGGGGCCAGGGGCACCGGGACCCCCTCCACTGACCCTCCCATGTCACAGGGATCCTCCATGAGGACCTGCGGCTACTGCTGGAGACCTCGATGCCAGCCAAGAAGAAGAAGGCGCTGCTGGGGGTGGCTGACCCCAAGATCGGAGCTGCCATCCTGGAGGAGCTGGGCTACCAGTGCCAGACCGGAGGGGTTGTGGCCGAGATCATGCGGGGTGAGTCTGGGTCCTAGGTGGGGGAGGTATGGGACGCATCCGGGGCCATCGCTTGGGGCCCCACTGGAGCCTTGGTGATGGTGACTGGTGGCCCTGGCACAGGGATCCGTCTGCACTTCCACGCGCTGGTGAAGGGTCTGACTGCCCAGTCGGCCTCCAAGGCCCAGCTGGGCCTCGGCCACAGCTACTCGCGGGCCAAGGTGAAGTTCAACGTCAACCGTGTGGACAACATGATCATCCAGTCCATCAGCCTGCTGGACCAGCTGGACAAGGACATCAACACCTTCTCCATGCGCGTGCGGTGAGTGGGGGCTCCTGGAGAGTGGCACAGGTTGGTCTCCCCATGCTTACCACAGGCAGTTGCTGCTCCAGCTGCCTGTACAGACCGGGGAGGGACAGCAGCACCCCAGACACCCCATTCTGGCCAAGGGGATGATGGTGCCTTGGCTGTGGTGTGCCTGGTGCGGACATGGTGGGCACAGCGTGGGGCTGTGACTGAGGTTGTCCCTGTCCCTGCTCTGGCAGGGGAGTTGGACTTCTTTAAAAGGGACAGGGATCTGCTGAAAAAGGTCCAGCAGAGGGCTGTGGGGATGATGAGGGGACTGGAGCACTGCCTGATGAGTGGCTGAGGGACCTGGGGCTGCTTAGTCTGGACAGGAGAAGGCTGAGAGGGGATCTAATAAATTATTCTAAATAATCCTTAAGGGCTAGGGGTCAGGAGGGGAAGGATAGGCTCTGCTGACTGCTGCCTGGGATACGACAAGGGACAGTGGATGGAAGCTGCAGTACAGGAGGTTCCAGCTCAACACAAGGGGCAACTTCTTGACTGGAAGGGTCCCAGAGCACTGGCACAGGCTGCCCAGAGAGGTTGTGGAGTCTCCTTTTCTGGAGCATTTCAAGGCCTGTCTGGATGTGTTCCTGTGTGCCCTGAGCTGGATTGTCTGGTCCTGCTNAGTTGCTGCTCCAGCTGCCTGTACAGACCGGGGAGGGACAGCAGCACCCCAGACACCCCATTCTGGCCAAGGGGATGATGGTGCCTTGGCTGTGGTGTGCCTGGTGCGGACATGGTGGGCACAGCGTGGGGCTGTGACTGAGGTTGTCCCTGTCCCTGCTCTGGCAGGGGAGTNGTCCCACAGGGAGTGGTATGGGTACCACTTCCCCGAGCTGATCAAGATCGTCCCTGAGAACTACACCTACTGCCGGCTGGCCAAGTTCATCGGCAACCGCAAGGAGCTGAGCGAGGAGAGCCTGGAGGGGCTGGAGGAGATCGTCATGGACAGCGCCAAGGCACAGGCCATCCTGGAGGCCTCCCGCTCCTCCATGGGTGAGAAGGGGAAGTCAAGCTCGACCAGTCTGAAATCTTCCTTGGTGGCATCGCTAGCTGGGTGGTTAAAGGGAGAAGAGCAGATGGTGTCTTGTCTTCAGCATGGCTTTGGATGCTGTCTGCTGTAGCGTCATCCGTGGGATGTTTGGGGAGTGTGGAGAGATTTGGCTGAAAGACAGAGCTCAGAGGGTTGCGATCAGTGGTGCAGCATCTGGCTGGAGGTCTTTCAGCTCATGGTGTTCTCCTGGGGATCATGAGTGAGTCTGGTTTTGTTCAACATCTTTTTATCAACAAGCTGGATGAGGGCACGGAGTGCACCATCAGCCAGTGTCGTGACGATAGAAGGAATCATAGAGTGGTTTAGGTTGGGAGGGACCTCGGAGATCAGCCAGTGCCAACCCCTCTGCCACAGGCAGGGACTCCTCCCACTTGAACAGGTCACCTAAGGCCTCATCCAACTGGTCTTGAACACCTCCAGGGAGGTTGTGGAGCACAGAAGCACAGAATGTGATCTTTGATCCACAACCTCCCTGGGCAACCTGCTCCAGTGTCTCACCACCCTCACTGTCAAGAACTTCTTCCTGGGCACCCTGCTGTGGTGACCCTGCTTGGGCTTAGATGGTCTCTAGAGGTCCCTTCCAACCCCAGCTCTACTGTGCTGGGATTTAGGGATTTGTAGTGGATCCACTGGAGCATTGTGCTTCACAGGAGTGGGGCACCCCACGGATGGGTGCTGGTGGGATGGGTTGAGGGGTCCTGTCCACCCTGCCAGGTGCCACTCAGCTCCTGCCCCCTGTCTCACCCAGGGATGGACATCTCCCCGCTCGACCTCATCAACATTGAGAGCTTCTCCAGCCGAGTCATCTCCCTGTCCGAATACCGCAAGGGCCTGCAGGAGTACCTCCGCTCCAAGATGAGCCAGGTGGCTCCCAGCCTCTCGGCGCTCATCGGCGAGGTGGTGAGTGCCAGCGGGGGTGCCAGTAGGGGTGGTGGGTGCCCGTGAGCACGTCCAGGGCCATGGAGGTGATGTCAAAGTGAATCTGTCAATCCACTGAGCCGTGCTGCTGACACCTTGCTGCTGATCCTGGCCTTGGGGGGGCTGCATGGGGCTGGAGCTGCACTCCCAGGGTGGAAACAGCCATAACCAACCTCCCCTCATCACCTTCCTCCCCCTAGGTGGGTGCCCGCCTCATCTCCCACGCTGGCAGCCTGACGAACCTGGCCAAGTACCCAGCCTCGACGGTGCAGATCCTGGGGGCTGAGAAGGCCCTTTTCAGGTACCACTGCAGGGTGGTCACGGTGATGGCAGGTCCCTGTGCTGCTGGCTGTGACGCACTGGGTGGCCCCAGCTGTGTGTGATCAGTCAGCCCCAGCCGCTGAGTGACCACCTGGCTCTTGTGTCTCACGTGGAGGGCCCATGAGAGTGCCAGGGCTGTGCTCTGGGCATCCCTGGAGGTTAGCAGGGTGGTGGGGGAAACACATGCAGTGGGTTAGGGCACACTGGCTACTGGCCTCTCACTGCAAGAACAACATAGGAAGTGCTGGAGCAGGTCCAGAGAGGGCAAGGAAGCTGACGAAGGGTCTAGAGCACAGATCTTGTGAGGAGCAGCTGAGGGAACTTGGGGTGTTCAGCCTGGAGAGAAGGATGCGGAGGGGAGACCTTTTGGTGCTCTGCAGCTCTCTGAAAGGATGCTGGAGCCATGTGGAGGTTGATCTGTTGCAAGGGTGAAGTTAAAAGAGGAAACAGCCTCAGGTTACCCACAGAGGAGGTTTAGTTTGGACATGAGGAGCAATTTCTACTCCAAAAAGAGTTGTCAAGGGCTGGCCCAGGCTGCCCAGGGCAGTGGTGGAGTCCCCATCCCTGGTGGAGTTTCAAAGCTGTGTAGCTGTGGTTGCTGAGGGCCCTCGTTCAGTGCCGGGTTAAGGGTTGGACCCTTAAAGACCTCTTCTAACCAAAATTCCATGCTTCTGTTCTGCTGGTGGAGGAGGGTGGCGGGTGGCAGCTCCAGCCTGGGGGCACCCTCGGCCCTGTGCTGCCCCTTACAGCCCCCCTGGCCGGTTCCAGGGCTCTGAAGACACGAGGGAACACCCCCAAGTATGGGCTGATTTTCCACTCCACCTTCATCGGGCGAGCAGCTGCCAAGAACAAGGGCCGCATCTCGCGCTACCTGGCCAACAAGTGCACCATCGCCTCCCGCATCGACTGCTTCTCAGGTGCGTCTGGGGCGGGGCACACAAGGGGCACAGGCAGGGCATCTCCTACTCCCCGCGGTGGCCTCTGCGATGATGGGAAACATTTTTCGTCAACAGCATCTCACTGTGTGAATGGTGACTCCTGTGGGCTGAGCAGGGCCGGGGCAGCCACTGCGGGGGTGGCTGAGCGCTGGGTGGGGGCAGCTGCTGAACCCTCTCTGTTCTTTCCCTTTCCCTGCAGAGGTCCCCACTAGTGTGTTTGGGGACAAGCTGCGGGAGCAGGTGGAGGAGCGCTTGGCCTTCTACGAGACAGGGGAGCCCCCCCGCAAGAACCTGGAGGTGATGAAGGAGGCAGTGGTGGAGGTGAGCCTGAGCGGGGAGCTGGGACTGGGCGCTGCTGTCGGAGGTGATGTCAAACCTGCTACCCTGACCCACCGTGGAGGGCAAAGACTGATTTAATGAGGCTGATCCGACCTGGGGGAGAGCTGTGGGCAGGGATGGGGAGGGGACAGGGACCCCTCCTGAACTCCTGTCTCTGCTCCCTCAGGCGAGTGAGGTGGTGGCTGAGGTGAAGAGGAAGCTGGAAAAGAAAGAGAAGAAGAAGAAGAAGCGGGAGAAGAAGCGGCTGGAGGCCCTGGCTGCAGCGGCAGAGGACGTGGAGAACTCGGTGATGGAGGTGGAGGTGAGGGCAGAGGATCGTGGGATGAGTCCTGGTTATTCCTCACTTGGGATTTGTGGGATGGTGCCCTAGGAGGGAGAGGAGGACAGGAAGTTGGGCAGCCCTGCATTGGGCATGGCTCTTCTGACCCTGTGGCTCCCTTCAGGAGAACGACACAGAGCCCAAGAAGAAAAAGAAGAAGAAGAAGCAGGAGCTGGAAGCGAGCTCAGAGCAGGAGCTGGAGGCTGCTTCAGAGCCAGAGCAGAATGGGCTGGAGGAGGAAGAGGAGGAGCCTTTGCCCAAGAAGAAAAGGAAACTAACAGTGGAGGCTGCTGAGGAGGAGGAGGAGGAAAAGAAGAAGAAGAAGAAAAAGAAGAAGAAGGCAGCCAGGGACTCAGAGGAGGACTAGAGGAGCAAGCATTGCTGGGGCTGGACTGTGCTCCAGCAGTGTGGACTCAGGACTGGCAGGTCAGCATGGCATGCCCTGGCCAGAGTTGGTGGCATGGTGTCCCAAGGAGGCCACGTTAAACACATTTGGGAACCTCATTTGGGAACCTCATGGTGTGCCCCTTGGGGCAAACCTGCAGCCTTCAGCTGTGCTGGGCCTCGTGTGGTGCCGCCACCTCAGGGCCCAGCTGTGCCCTTGGCATGAGGCCCATCCATGGGAGGGCTGTAGGGCAGGAACTGGCTGGGTGTGAACCTCAATAAAGGGCTGAGGTTGATCTGAACCATTTCTGTCCTGGTCTGCCGCGCAGGCAGGAGGTGCCCAGGGCTGCCCTCACTCCTGGTACAGCAGGCAGGGCTGGTGTGTGTGTGTATGAGTGCTGGCAGAGCCCTGGTGCTGCAGAGGCCACGTTTATTGGAGGGAAGCAATAAGTTACCGGGCGGGAGGTGGGCAGGCAGGGCCCTACACATCCAGGGCAGCTATCACGGCTTGGGTGAAATCCATGGAGGTGGCGTAGCCGCCCATGTCCGCTGTGCGCACCTGCAAGGAGAGGCAGTGTTAGGGGGTCCCACAGCACTCTGGGGACCCCCGTGTCCCCGAGCTGCCTGCTGGATCTGCAGGATTCGGGCTCCCTCAGGCCCTTCCTGGGTGTGTCCCCAAGCTGTCTCTCCACCTTAGGGAGAAGTGATGGGGACAGGCTGCTGGAGGAGCATCCTGCCCCGTGCCTGCTGAGGAGGGGCAAGGCTTTGGAGCACCTCAAAATGTGTCCAGGTGTGCACAGCAGAATCACAGAACCGTTTTGTTTTTGGAGGAGACCTCTTAAGATCATTGAGTCCAACCCTTAACCCAGCACTGCCAGGTCACCACAGCTCCATGGCTTTGAGGCTCCTCCAGGGATGAAGCCTCCACCCACTGCCCTCGGCAGCCTGGGCCAGGCCTTTACAGCTCTTTTGGAGAAGAAATTTTTCTTCAAGTCCAACCTAACCCTCCTGGGGACCAACTTGAGGCCTTTTCCAGAGTGTTGCTTCATCTCTGCTTCCAGCACAGCTCTCCTGGTAAGTCCCCAGACCAGACCGGTTCAGGCTGGAAGGGACCTTTTAAAGTCATCTACTCCACAGCCCCTGCAGCCAGCAGGAACAGCTGTAACTGGAGCAGGATGCTCAGCACTCCAACCAACCTGACCTGGTGCAGCCATGAGGCATCTGCCACCCCCTGGCAAACTTGGGCTGGTGTCTCACCGCTCTAAAAGCTGGAATCTCCCTTCTTGCCAGTCTGAATCTCTGAGTTTCAAACCGTCACTTCTTGTCTGGCACAACAAAGTCTGTCCCCAGCTTTCTGAGAGGCTACACAGAGGTCTCCTGCAGCCTTCTCCAGGCTGAACAACCCCAAAAGAAGATGGTCAGGAGCTGCCCCAGGCTGGTACTTGCTTCCTGGCAGCCCTTCCCTGGGCTCATGACCCCCACCCCGGCTGGAGAACAGCACCGTGGGGGCAGGGGTGGAGTGTTGGACCCTTTATTTTGAGCAGGAGTACACAGTACAGCATTGGCTCACGCCCCAGCCACTCAACACACACAGCACCAGGGCAGAGCTTCCGTGGTCCTACCGAGCATCTTCACAGCCCAGCCCCCCACTGCTGCTAGTCCCTAGGCCCAGAGGGAGCAGGCCCCCCTGGGAGTGCTGTTGCAGAGGTGTGGGGCAGTCCTGGGGCAAGAACTCCTGTGCACAAGGTGGCTCAGCCT
Organism: Ramphastos sulfuratus; assembly: GCA_013399055.1. Taxonomy (NCBI): domain Eukaryota; kingdom Metazoa; phylum Chordata; class Aves; order Piciformes; family Ramphastidae; genus Ramphastos; species Ramphastos sulfuratus. Next base: position 49,586 of record WBNM01001946.1, read on the forward strand.
GGAGCCCCCTGCTCCCCTAGCCACAACCTCAGAGTAGGGAGCAAAGAGAGCAGCCCCCAGAGCCTGCACTGGTGCTTGGCATGCAGGGGGTGACAAAACCTCACAGCTGTGTCACCCCCTGCATGGGGCGGCAGAGCATGGAACCCTGGCGCACTGCGGGGTCAGCCTTGTGGTCCCTTCACTACTGAAGCCTCCATAGGTGGGAGGTTCCTACAGCCACTGTGGTCCCACTGTTCCCCAGAGCTGCCTGTGGAGCTTGGGGGCTGCCCTATCACCCCAGAGCCCCTTGCTGCCCTCCCTGCATGGAGGGCACAGCACAGACACTGCATCAATCAGAGGGACCTCAGGGACCCTCGCTCCAACTGGTCCCTGCAGCAGTCCTTGCTGGGGTGACCGGGGGTGGCTACTGGACGCTGGGGCTGGGCAGGGGGAGGGTCACCCTCCTAGGGCACCAGGGGGCCTCGAGCAGGGTGAGGGAGAGGGGAGGGGGTGCTGCTGGGCTGTGAGCTACGGGCAGGTGCTGAAGGAGGGCGCAGCAGCGACGTCCCCGGCTTCGGGGGAGGGGGGCTCCTAGGCACCATAGTGGGGGTGCAGGTTGTCAATCACAGACTTGACGAAGTCAGAGGTGGTGGAGTAACCGCCCAAGTCCCGTGTCCGAACCTAAAAATCCAACACAGGGAAGGGGAGAAACAAGGGAGAAAATGTGATAGTGAATGCAGGGTAGTGCCCAGGGGAAGGGAGAGGAGGAGAGAGAGGAGAGCAGCGTCCCTCTGTGTGCCCTGCCCAGGCTCCCCGTGGGGGCACACGTGAGGAGGAGCTCTGCTGACGTCCCCCACAGCGTCCCTAGCATCAAGCACCACTACAGGCAGCAGGACTGGGCCCCCAGACAAGCAGAGAGGACTGGCCACAGCCACACACACAGGTCTGGGAGCTGGAAGGGGGTGAGGAGGCTGCAGAATCCTGCCTGACCCTCAGGGTGGGCGCAGAGCCGCTTGCCCCTACCAGCACCACCACAGCCCAGCACTCACTTTGCCGCCTTTGATCACCTTCTTCACTCCGTCTGAGATCAGGTTGGCATGGAATTCCAGGCTGGGGAGAGCAAAAGAGCCAGGGTCAGTCCCTCCCCTGGCCCAGTACTGCCCGCCCATCCACCCTGTGACAGGCACCTACTTGAGGTGCCGCAGCATGTTGGAGGCTGAGAGCAGCATGGCAGTGGGGTTGGCGATGTTCCTGCCCACGGCCTGGGCAAAGGGATGCCGGGCACCCTGTGGGAGAAGTCACAGTGATGGACCATCCACCACAGCCCAGACCCAGCACTTGGGGTGCTGGCAGTGCCCATTCCCACCCCAGGGTGCCCCAGCTCCTCACCATCTCGAACACGGCGTACTCAGCACTGTAGCTCTCGCCGGGCACCACGCCAGCGCCGCCCACCAGACCTGCTGCCAGGTTGTCCACGATGTTCCCATAGAGGTTTGGCATCACCAGGACGTCAAACTGGTAGGGGTTCTGCACCAGCTATACAGAGAGAAAAGAACAGGACCTAAGACCCTATCTGAGAACGTCCCCAGACGGGGCTCAAGTAACAGCTGGGAGCTACTGAAATGGCTTGGGGCAGGGAAGAGACCTGTGGCACCCACCAGGCTTTTGCCAGCCCAAGTGCACCAGAGCAGGTTTAGGTTGGACATGAGCAACAATTTCTTCATGGAAAGAGTTGTCAAGGCCTGGCCCAGGCTGGCCAAGGCAGTGGTGGACTCCCCATCCCTGGAGGAGTTTCAAAGGTGTGTAGCTGTGGTGCTGCAGGGCCACAGTTTAAAGGTGATCTGGCAGTGCTGGGTTAAGGGTTGGACTGGATGAGCTTAAAGGTCTCTTCCAGACAAAACAATTCTGTTTCTATGATTCTAACTATCTCTGAAACCCTGTAGCAGAGCAGCTCCTGTCTTGCACAAGGAGCAAACCTCAGACCAGTGTGACCACCTGGTTGGCCACAGCAGCAGCTTCTGAGGTTTGAGACCTTGAGGGCTTGGCTCAGCAGATGCAGGATGATGGCTCCAAGGCAGGCAGCTGGGGGCTTACCTGCATGCAGCAGTTGTCAATGATCATGGTGTCGAATTTGATCTTGGGGTAGAGCTCTGCCACTTCCTCACAGCAGCGCAGGAAGAGTCCATCGCCTAACTTCCTGCGGGAGAAGAATCACATCACAGGCTCTGCAGGACAGTGCTGCAGTCCTGTCCCAGCAGTGACATGGTGACAGCAGGCAAGGCAGGTGACCCCAGAGCACCCCACAGCACAGCTGCAGCCACGGAGCAGGGGGAGCAGCAAGGGATCAGCTTTCGGCACCAGGAGCTTTTGCCCTTCTCATCTGACAGCCTCAGGGCGCAGCTGTCAGGGCCCCACACTGAGGACATGACCACAGGGAGAGGGAAAGCCACAACTGCCAAGGAAATCCCAGCCTCTCTGGAGCCAAGAGTGATGACAATGAGAGGAGTGCTCCAGCCCTGCCCTTGGGACACTCACATGATGTTGGCTTTGTGCACGGCCGTGACCTTGGAGCGCCCTTTCTTGGTGGCATAGTCGAAGGCAAACTTGGCGATGCGCTGGGACTTGGCCCGGGTGATGATCTTCAGGCACTCGATGACTCCCTTGACACTCTGGGCACAAAGGGCAGGGTGAGGGGACATCACTGCCCAGCACTCACCCTCACCAACCCACACCATGCCACCTCCAGGTGGAGATGAGGCATCTTTGCCTGACAGCAGATCACCCCCCCACCAAGAGAAGGTGGCTGGGGAAGCTGGAGTTGTTCAGCCTGGAGAGGGGAAGGCTTAAGGGGGACAATCACCAAGCTGAGGACAGACTTTTTAGCAGAGCCTGTTGTGATGGTTTGGAACTAAGAGGGAGATTCAGACTAGGTAAGGAAGAAAACTGTTTACACCAAGGGTGGTGAGACCCTGGCCCAGGTTGCCCAGAGAGATGATGGATAACCCATCCCTGGAAACACTCCAGGTCAGGCTGGATGGGGCAGAGCACCCTGATTTGGCTGCACATGTCCCTGCTCTCTTCAGGAGGCTGGACTTGGTGACCTTTAAAGGTCCCTTGCAACCCAACCCAGTCTATGATTCTATTACCCTAGGATTCAAGAAGTTCCTGAAGCTCCATGTCCCCTCCTATTCTGGCATCTCCCCTCCTGCAGCAGACCACAACCCTGCCTGGGTCTGTGGACATTCCCACTACCACCCAAGACACCACAGCTGCTCCAGGCAGTTCCTCAGTGGTGCTGAGCAGCTCTGGCAGCAGGGCAAGCCACTCATCCTGGGGCAGGCTGCTCTCCAGTGTGCCCAGCAGAGCCCCCAGGGGCTGGAGGGTGTCTCCTGTACCTCGTGCTCCAGGGCGCTGTACTCCCCCTCAGTCTGCTCGCGGATGATGACGAGGTCCAGGTTGTTGTGGCGTGTTTGGTAGCCTGACAAGCTCTTCACATGCACCACGTTGGCAAACAAGTCCAGTTTGCGCCTAGGAGAGGGGCAGCAGAGTCAGCAGCAGCTATTTCTGGGGCAGTAACCTTTCCCTGCAAGCACTGGGGTGACAGCTGCTGATAGTGTGAACAGCTCCCTGCCTCCTGCCACCTTCCCATAGCTACCTATCCACCCATCCCTCCCCTCCCTCCCTCCCTCTCTTCCCTCACAGACTGGGTTGGTGAGCAGATGGTTTGGGCATGAGGAACAATTTCTACCCCAAAAGACTTCTCAAGGCCTGGCCCAAGCTGCCCAGGGCAGTGGTGGAGTCTCCACCCCTGGAGGGATTTCAAAGCCATGGAGATGTGGTGCTGGTGGAGTCCTGAACACAGCACAGATGGGGACCTGTTGGGGCAGGGCCAGAGGAGGCCACAACAGTGATAAGAGAGCTGGAAGGACTCTGCTGTGAGGCCAGGCTAAGAGTTGTGGTTGTTTAGCCTGGAGAAGGCTCTAGGGAGACCTTCTGGTGGCCTTTCAGTACTTGAAGTGGCTGATCAGAAAGCTGGGCACAGACTTTTAGTAGGGCCTGTTGCGACAGGACAAGGGGTGATGGTTTGAAACAAAGAGGGAGATTCAGACTGGAGAGAAGGGAGATTTTTTTTTTGTGTTGAGGTGGTGAGACACTGACCCAAGCTGTGCAGAGAAGTGGGAGATGCCCCATGGCTGGAAACCTTCCATGTCAGGTTGATTTGGGCTCAGAGTAACCTGATCAGGCTGCAGATGTGGACTAGATGACCTTGAAGGGTCCCCTCCAACACAAACTACTCCAATTCCCATTCATCTCCCCTCTGGCCTAGACTCAGATCTTTCAGCCCCCAGGCCAGCAGCAGAACACCACAACCAAACACAGCATTCCCAGTGCCTGCTGTGCTGCTGCCCAGCCCTGGAGCTCACCTGAGCCTCATGTCATAGGAAGCCAACTCTCCCTTGTACTCCATGGGGGTGTGGATCTTCCCTGTGGGACAAGAGGAGAGAGTTGTGAGGACACAGATCCTGGCGGAAGGACACAGAGAGAGCCAACAGCTGCCAAGGGCATCACCTGAGTCTGGCAGGGGGAGCAGGAGGGGCTGCTTCAGCAGCACCTCAGCCAAGTGTGCAGGCTGATCACCCTACAGGACCCCACCAAAGTTCTTGGCTTCTCTGGGCCATACTGGGAGATGCTGTCTAAAAGGAAGCAGCTGGATGCGACCTCCCCCTTGGTCCCTTCATGAGTTAGCTGAACAGCTCTCAGGCTCAGCTCCTTCTCCAGGAACTGTCCCTTTGGTCCACCACAGTGCCTGAGCTGATCCAGCACTGCCTGCAGCAGCAGCACCAAGCCCCTGCGTGCCCAACCCCCAGCACCAGTCCTCACCTATCAAGGCCACTTTGCTTTCCTTCATGGAGTCAATCACCTGGTCCAGTTTTGCCTCCGATGCCATGTTCTGCACCTCACTCAGGTGGTGCTCATCAAAGACCACAGGCACGCTGGCAGCCTGCAAGAGAGGAGCCACCACCTGCTCACAGCAAAGGCTTCTGAAGAAACTGCCCTGCCCCAGCTCAGAGCCCCCCCAGCGCACAATGATTTGGGATGGAAGAGATCTTTAAGCTCATCAGGTCCAACCATCAACCCAGCACTGCCAGGGCACCACTGAACCGTAGCCCTCAGCACCACATGCCCATGGCTCTGAAACCCCTCCAGGGATGGGGACTCCACCACTGCTCTGGGCAGCCTGGGCCTGCCCTTGACAACCCTTTTGGGGTAGAAATTGTTCCTCGTGTCCAACTTAAACCTCCCCTGATAGAACTTGAGACCACTTCCTCTTGTCCTATCACTTGATCCTTGGGAGAAGAGACCAACTCCCACCTGGCTCCAACCTCCTCTCGGGGAGCTGTGGAGAGCCAGAAGGTCTCCCCTCAGCCTCCTTTTCTCCAGGCTGAACAACCTCAGCTCCTTCCTCACAAGATTTGCGCTCCAGGCCCTTCCCCAGCTTTGCTGCCCTTCTTTGGACACACTCCAGCACCTCAACATCCTTCTTGGAGTGAAGACCCCAAAACTGAACCTAGGATTTGAGGTGCAGCCTCACCCAGTGCTGAGCACAGGGGCACAATCCCTGCCCTGCTCCTGCTGGCCACACCATTGCAGATCCAGGCCAAGATTCTTAACAGAAGCCAGGACATGCCCCATCTCTGGAGGTGTTTAAGGCCAGGCTGGATGAGGCTCTGGACAGCCTGATCTAGTGTGAGGTCTTCCTGCCCATGGCAGGGGGGTTGGAACTGGATGATCCTTGTGGTCCCTCCCAACCCTGACTGATTCTGTGATTCTATGACACTGGTGCCCCCCTTGACCACCTGGGCACACACTGGCTCATACCCAGACAGTGGCCAACCAACCACCCCCAAGTCCCAAACAGACAGTTTGGTCCTGGAGTGTCTGTGGGTCAGCAGCACCCCGGGGCAGCTCTGCAGCTGCTGGCCCAGGAGGGGCAGGAGCCATTACCTTGAAGACCTCCTTGACAGCGTGCATCAGCTCGGGGCCCACGCCGTCCCCGGGCAGCATGGTGACCTGGAAGGTGCTCTCTGACTTGGCATTGTCTGACTGCAGAGAGAGCAGGGCAGAGTCAGACCTGCTGCTGCTGCACCCCACACAGGGACCCTCTTAGGCCCCCCACAGAGCCTGCAGCAGCAAGCCAGAGACAGGTAATTTCAGAACATGATGAACAACCTCCCCCCAAGAGCAGTTCTTGGTAAGGGCAGGTCCCTGCAGCTCTGAGGTGTGACCTGAAGAGCTCCTGCTGCTGTGCTGCAGACACCTGATACCCACTGCCAGCCAAGTGGCCTTTCCCCAGGCACCATTTCCAGGCTTGAGCTCTCTCTCTGGACCCCTCTCATGGGGAGCTAAGAGCACAATCTTGTGTCTTCAACCCTCCCTCATCCCTCCCTTCACATCCTCAGGATTTCCTGTGCCCTACTCTCCTCACCCTGTTGCATTCACACTGCCTCACAGCTGTCTGCTGCTCTTTTTGGGGGGGTCTTGAACACAAAAATCAGCCTCAGAGGTAATTCTTGTGAGGTTCCACATGGGATCCACCTCCAAACCAGCACTGCGTGCTCTTCCCCACCACAGCTGCCTCCTATTTTCACAGTTATTTTGCTAATCCCCACAGCTTTAGCCTGTTAATTCCCTGCACCAGCCTGAGACCCAGGTGTAGTGAGTTACAGAATTAGGCTCAGGGACCAGACAATCAGAGACAAGAATGCTCCCCAACGATTTAATCAGACAGCAAAGGGAATGACCAAGCAGCAAGGCCAATATGAGCTGAGAAATTACTTTGAGTGCCATAAAGAGCAGGCAATTGGTGACTGTGGAAAGGCAAAAGGGGAGGGGTTGTGAAAAGAGAGGTCAAAGTCTTCACTCTGGGGTTTTGTTATCTCAGAACCAAGCTCCAGGGCAGAAAAAAACCTCACCTAGTGTGCAGCAACTAAACTTCAAGCAGCAGCAAAGCATCTGCAGAGGGAAACACAGCGAGGGCCAAAGCTCAAGGTCAAAGGAAGATCTCAGTGCTGAACTCTTCCCTTCAGTGCCTTCAATGGCACAAAACACCTTCACTTGCAGATGGGACTCATCACTCTGAACACAACAAACACTCTGTGAACTCCCTGCCCACAGCCTGGGGTCTGCCTTCCACCCACAGGAAACACCTTCACCTCTCCACCACAGCCTATGTTCCCTGGCCACAGGGTCTGAAGGACATATGTGCTCAGCCACCACTCACTCAAACCTCACCCCAGCTCCAGCAATTATCCTTTTATTTCTTGTCCACCACTGCAGGCAGCTACAGCAGGGTTAGGAGTGAACAGCCAAGACTAGATCAAAAGGATTTCTAGCCCATGCTGTGCTCTGGCTCATGAGTTCAGCTGTACCAGCACAAAACCACTCATACTCACAGCCCTGCCAGCAGCTGAGGCTGAGCTGGAGCCAGAGGGCTGGACAACAGCTCCCAGGTAAGGAGAGAGCATGCATGGAGAATGTGCTGCTCCTAGAGTAGAGCCAGCCCAGGAGCATTTCCATTGCCTAGGATCCACCTCTGTCTCTGTCCTGCTCCCCACCCAGCCAGGGAACAACCACACTCAGGTTGCCCAGGGGCCCCACTCTCTCACCTTGGCCCGTGGGATCTGCTGGAGGGCGGCAGAGGAACGCAGACCCCTCCATACCCCAAGGTTCTGGGCACGCAGGAGACCCTGGGGTGAGGATGGGAAGGTGAGACAGCCCAGCCTGGGTGAACACCTCCAAATCCAGACCTCCACCCTCTACACGCTGCTCCCAGCCCAAACCTTACACCCTGTCCCGAGCTGAGATCCCCAGCCTATAGGGACCAACTCCTCAATCCCCAAGCCAGTCTCACTCCCACCTCGATCCAGCTGGTACCCCCAGTCGAGACTCAACCTCAACCCCAAGCCAGAACCCTCCAGTCTAACCCCAACAGCTCAGATTGACTCCCCCTCAATCCACAGAGACCCTTCACCCCCGGAGCTTGTACCTTAATGTTCCTGGAATGGAGATTCCAGACCGACTCCCTCCAATCCAGCCCAGACCCTCACCCAGTCTGACTCCCACCCACTAGCCCAGGCTGATCCTCCCGGCCCAGGCTGACCCTTCCAGCCCAGACTGACCTACCGACCCAATCTGACCTCCCCCCAGCCTAGATCGGCCGGCCAGCCTGGACACCCCGTCCAGCCTGAGCCCTCCCAGCCCTTACTGCTCCCCTCGACCCAGACTACGCCCCGCACACACTCGGTCTGACCCCCCCAGCCTGACCCCCGCAGCCTGACCCCCACGGCCCAGCCCGACCCCTCCAAACCAGACAGACCCTCTTTGCACCCCCGACTAATCTTCTACCCCAGACCGACCCCTGCCCCCCCTCACCTCGGCAGCCGCCCGCCCCAGGCTGAGCGCCGCCATTTCTGCCGCCCCACAATGCACTGCGGCCACGGCACCGGGGCGTGAGGGGCGGGCCCTGGGCGAGCCCTGCGGCGCCCTCTAGCGGACAAAAAGAGCATCCCCACGCCCGAGACCCCTGCCGAGCAGCCGCCGGAAGGTCCCTACGGACCACCCCTCCTCTCCGTCCCAGAGACCTCCAAGATCCCCCCACCACTGCACCTTGGATACACAGCNCTGCTGCTCTTTTTGGGGGGGTCTTGAACACAAAAATCAGCCTCAGAGGTAATTCTTGTGAGGTTCCACATGGGATCCACCTCCAAACCAGCACTGCGTGCTCTTCCCCACCACAGCTGCCTCCTATTTTCACAGTTATTTTGCTAATCCCCACAGCTTTAGCCTGTTAATTCCCTGCACCAGCCTGAGACCCAGGTGTAGTGAGTTACAGAATTAGGCTCAGGGACCAGACAATCAGAGACAAGAATGCTCCCCAACGATTTAATCAGACAGCAAAGGGAATGACCAAGCAGCAAGGCCAATATGAGCTGAGAAATTACTTTGAGTGCCATAAAGAGCAGGCAATTGGTGACTGTGGAAAGGCAAAAGGGGAGGGGTTGTGAAAAGAGAGGTCAAAGTCTTCACTCTGGGGTTTTGTTATCTCAGAACCAAGCTCCAGGGCAGAAAAAAACCTCACCTAGTGTGCAGCAACTAAACTTCAAGCAGCAGCAAAGCATCTGCAGAGGGAAACACAGCGAGGGCCAAAGCTCAAGGTCAAAGGAAGATCTCAGTGCTGAACTCTTCCCTTCAGTGCCTTCAATGGCACAAAACACCTTCACTTGCAGATGGGACTCATCACTCTGAACACAACAAACACTCTGTGAACTCCCTGCCCACAGCCTGGGGTCTGCCTTCCACCCACAGGAAACACCTTCACCTCTCCACCACAGCCTATGTTCCCTGGCCACAGGGTCTGAAGGACATATGTGCTCAGCCACCACTCACTCAAACCTCACCCCAGCTCCAGCAATTATCCTTTTATTTCTTGTCCACCACTGCAGGCAGCTACAGCAGGGTTAGGAGTGAACAGCCAAGACTAGATCAAAAGGATTTCTAGCCCATGCTGTGCTCTGGCTCATGAGTTCAGCTGTACCAGCACAAAACCACTCATACTCACAGCCCTGCCAGCAGCTGAGGCTGAGCTGGAGCCAGAGGGCTGGACAACAGCTCCCAGGTAAGGAGAGAGCATGCATGGAGAATGTGCTGCTCCTAGAGTAGAGCCAGCCCAGGAGCATTTCCATTGCCTAGGATCCACCTCTGTCTCTGTCCTGCTCCCCACCCAGCCAGGGAACAACCACACTCAGGTTGCCCAGGGGCCCCACTCTCTCACCTTGGCCCGTGGGATCTGCTGGAGGGCGGCAGAGGAACGCAGACCCCTCCATACCCCAAGGTTCTGGGCACGCAGGAGACCCTGGGGTGAGGATGGGAAGGTGAGACAGCCCAGCCTGGGTGAACACCTCCAAATCCAGACCTCCACCCTCTACACGCTGCTCCCAGCCCAAACCTTACACCCTGTCCCGAGCTGAGATCCCCAGCCTATAGGGACCAACTCCTCAATCCCCAAGCCAGTCTCACTCCCACCTCGATCCAGCTGGTACCCCCAGTCGAGACTCAACCTCAACCCCAAGCCAGAACCCTCCAGTCTAACCCCAACAGCTCAGATTGACTCCCCCTCAATCCACAGAGACCCTTCACCCCCGGAGCTTGTACCTTAATGTTCCTGGAATGGAGATTCCAGACCGACTCCCTCCAATCCAGCCCAGACCCTCACCCAGTCTGACTCCCACCCACTAGCCCAGGCTGATCCTCCCGGCCCAGGCTGACCCTTCCAGCCCAGACTGACCTACCGACCCAATCTGACCTCCCCCCAGCCTAGATCGGCCGGCCAGCCTGGACACCCCGTCCAGCCTGAGCCCTCCCAGCCCTTACTGCTCCCCTCGACCCAGACTACGCCCCGCACACACTCGGTCTGACCCCCCCAGCCTGACCCCCGCNCCACTGCACCTTGGATACACAGTCAGCGTTCCTCTTGCCAGACCTCCCACTTGGAGCCTGCTCCATGCCCCCGACACCTCCCGAACCCCACTGCCCTCCATAGCTCCTCCCTACACCCTGTACCCCGCCTAGTTCTGTCCCTAAGGAACCCCCACACCCCCTCCCTGGGATGCCAATGGAGCTCATGCGTGTGCCACCTAACCGGGAGAGTGAGCTCTTCTCTTTATTGAACAAGGAGGCGCACATGATGAGAAGGTGGGGGTCACCCCTGCCCCACACATGGGGGCCACACAGGCAGTAAGGGGCACCCACACTTTAGTTCATAGCCACTGAGAAAGACTCTGGCCCTGGGCAGTGTGATGCCAGCCCTGGTGCAAGACATGGACACCCCTCTGCCACCCTTGTCCCCAGGCACAGACACCCCTCAGCAAGGGGGAGGTGCAGATGGTGCAGAGTTTCAGTAGCACGAGAAGGAGCCAGAGATGCCTCTGGAGTGAACAGCAGGCAGGGGGCCAAGGCATGGCCCCCCCAAAAAACGGGGCTCACTTCTTGAGGAGTTGGGCCCGGGCTCGATTCAGCTTCTCAGCCACAGCAGCATCGGTGCTGGGGCTGCACTTGGACAGGACAAAGTTCATCTCTGCTTCGTTCTTGTGCTCGATGGCGGCGTCAGCTGCCTGGTCCAGGTCCCTGCACCAGGGCCAGCAAGTTGGGGAAAGGACAGGACAGAGCAGCCCTACAGCCACCCTCCCCCCAACTCCTCGCCACACCAGCTCCAGCGAGAGCAGGCTCCCCACACAGCCCCCAGCTGGCTGCAGGGGAAGAGGACAAAGCTGTCCCACCCACTGGCTCCTGGGAGATCTCATCCACTCCCAGCTCCCCCTGGAACCCCAACTGAGGAACCAGCCACTGCTGGGAGTCTCTTCAAGCCCTCAGGAACCAGCTGCTGCCCATGCAGCCCAGCTGCCCCCCGACGTACCCCACCAGGACGAAGGCCTTGACGCGCTGCTCGGGGGTGACGCGGGGAGCGTACTTCTTGGCCTCGTAGCGGTTGTGGTGCTTCACTGAGATCTCCACAAAGGGCTGCAGAGCACAGCAGATAGGAGGGTCCCAGTAGCCAGCACCCCCTAACTCCCAGTCTCAGCCCTTACCCCATGCGAGCCTGCTTCACAGTGCCCTCCTGCTGGCCCAGCCCCCACAACCACTCTGGGCACCCTCTTCAGTGGGGCAAGCTCTTACCAGGTACCCAATGGGTGACTTCTTGCTCTTGGAGAACTTCTCCATCTCCTCCCAGTCACCACGAGTGGCCAAAGCATTGATCTTCAGCCACCAGTACCTGGGGACAAAAGTCAGGTTGGCTCCTCTGGCTGCCAGAACCAAGCCCCCTGGCATGGCTTCTGCCTGGAAGTGCACGGAGGGGGCCCCTGAGGACCAACCTCTTGTCAGGGATCTTGAATTCCCGGTAGAGCTGCTCAGCTCGCTTGTGGTGGCCATCCAGGATGAGGTTGGAGACAGTGTCATGCAGTGAGAGGTCAAGGTAGGGCTTGTCAAAGTCCTCCTGGAGGTGTCGCTGGAGCCGCAGGAGCTTGACCTGTTCCTCTGTGGCCTGGGAAGAAAGCACCAGTCCAGAGTCCCTGTGCCAGCTCCACCCATGGGGGCCCAGAGGGTCCCTGTCCCAGTGAAGTAATGGCAGCAGGCACACGGTGAAGCAAGGCAAGGGGACCCGAGGTGTGACATTAAGCAGAGGTGGCCCAGCCAAAGCCCTGTGACTACAGTGGTGGCCCCAGCACCTCCCCAGCCCCGGCTGCGCTCACCTTGGCAGCAAACTCGTTCTTGGCTTTGTAGTACTCATCCAGGGCGTTCTGCAGAGCTCCAACTCGCCCTTCAATGCGCTGGGGACAGAGAGCATGGCCATGTCACCCCTGCCAGCACCTTGTGGGGATGGGGCAGCACCCAGAGAGCCCCTAGAGGGGGGCAGGAGGCATGTCTGGTACCAAGACACTGCCAAGGTGAAGCTCCGACTCTGTGATGCTTTGCTTGACACCCAAAAATGGGCAGAAGGCTGTGACCTGCTCGGCCCTGGGTGGGATCCTGACCTCTTGATCTGCTAACACAGAGGTCCAAGGGGACAATGGCCCTAAGGTGACAATTGTGTATTCAGTTTTGGGCTCCTCACTCCAAGAAGGACATTGAGATGCTGCAGCATGTACAAAGAAGGAGAATGAAGCTGGTGAAAGGTCCAGAGCACAAGTCTGGTGAGGAGCAGGTGAGGGAAGCAGGGTTGTGTAGTCTGGAGAAAAGGAGGCTGAGGGGCGACCTTGGGTTGGACACGAGGAACAATTTTTTTCCCCAGAAGGGCTGTCAAGGCCTGGCCCAGGAAGCTCAAGGCAGTGGTGGAGTCCCTATGCCTGGAGATGTTTAAAAGCTGTGTAGATGTGGTGCTGAGGACATGGCTTAGTGGTGAGCTGGTAGTGCTGGGTTAAGGGTTGGACTTCATGATCTTTGAGTCACTTAGGTTGGGTAAGAGTCTCTGGGCCTTGGGATACAAGGTGGGGAGCCCAGACCCCACATCCTAAAACCACCCTGAGCATGATGAGAGTGGGAATCCCCTCTGGGTGTGACCACCTGGTGGCTGCCATGGGAGCTGCAGGAGGCAGAGGAGGACATCGGGAGCCCACCACCAGCTCTTTCCCCCTGGCTTCTCCTGCCACTGACCTTCTCCGAGTAGCTGGAGTGGACGTGGAAGTTGCCGAGCTCCTGGTGACTGTCATCCTGGTTGTAGAGGTCCTTCAGCGTCTCCCGCTCCTGGTGCTTGCAGAACTGGGGAGGGATGGGGACAAGGGGGTCAGGGGCTGTGGGGCTGAGGAGCTGCACCCCTCGAGCCCACAGCAGCAGCACCCACCTGGCGGTACAGGCTGAGGGCCACGGGCTGGTTCTGCAGTGTCATGAAGAAGGTGCCGCGGTTCAGCTCGTTCTTCAGGTGCAGCACCACTGTGTAGACTGCGGCAGGGGTGTGCAGGGACAAGGCACAGAGGGACACAACCGTTGGGGCTGGACAAGACCTTCAAGCTCATCGACCCAACCATGGCCCTCAGCACCACATCCCCATGGCTCTGAAACCCCTCCTGAGGTGGAGACTTCACCACAGCCCTGGGCAGCCTGAGCCAGGCTTTCACAAGCCTTTTGGGAAGAAATTGTTCCTCATGTTCAACCTTAACCTCCCCTGGCACAACATGAGGCCTTTGCTCTTCTCCTGTCACTTGTTCACTGGGAGAAAAGACCAACCCTAGCTGGCTCCAACCTCCCTTCAAGGAGTTGTAGAGAGCCAGAAGGTCTTACTACAGGTAAAGTTGGTTTCATGAAGACTCTCAAATGCACTTGGAGCAGAAGGGTGAGTTCAGAGTGATGCTG